>SCHK01404980.1:357-11580 GCA_004124795.1 Poropuntius huangchuchieni | reverse complement strand
CGGCTCCTCAGCGCGCCGCGAAACCATATGATTCTATTCGCGCCTTCTGATTGGTTCTCGGATTATAGCGGCTTTTGCTGCCAAAGGGAAGTGGTGTTTAGAGGCTTTTGCCAACAAACCGATATTTCTGAATGGGCTGAGGCTGGGATTTAGAGGATTTGAAGCAAAAATATTTGTTGAAAGTGTACTATGTGCAGAAAGCTTTCGTGTAGTGTCATTATCTCATTTTTGACGGAGGTGGCATTTAGCGGCTTTTGCATCTGAACTCTTCATATATAATTTTAAGCAAAATAATATATTTTTGGCTGCCAGTAACATCAGAGCTAACACATTGTAATGTTTAAAATAAATCCATTCTTTGGATTTAGACTAAATCAGCAAATGTAATATGAAAAAGTCAGTAGATTCTGTCTGGGCTTGAAATATAGAATGCATGATTTCAAACTAATCTTTTGATTTCTGTAACACATCAAATTAAATATTCCTGAAATTCTTCTAGTACCCATCTTCTTCGTGTTTCCTTTAACTTTAGAACAGACGTTTAAAAGGTGAAATGTGTAACAGCTAGCAGTAACACTGAAACTCTTGTAGTGGAATGTGACCGGTTGCGGTTCCTTTTAAACATAACACTCCATCTTGTTACACATCCACAAAAGCACTTCCGCTTATGAGACAAACCTGGCTACAAAGTGGCTAATGGAGAGGATGCATTACATCTGTCCTTTCTGAAGGGTGTCATTTTTCATTCAGGTGCCCCAGCTAAAGTTAACGAAATGACAGACCTGAATTTAAAACATCTTCCCTGAAGGGGAGAGGATGCTGCTTCTTCTTCTTTTTCTTCTTCTTCTTCTTTTGAATAGCTCATTAAATTCAGAATTTTTTTTTTTAATCAACGTAAAGGAGAAAATTGGTTTACAGTCCTCAGAAAGAGCCACTGATTGCCACTTATTTAAATTTAAATTAGGATTCTCATATTAAAATATAGTGTTTGCTTAACATTATCTAGTCATATAGGTTGCTTTAGGTGCTTTTTTATTTTTGTAACCATAGCAACTGACGGTTCATGGTTCACTGTCTTGGTTCCCTTTTCCCTCATATTTTCTCATTTATACTCATTTCTCTTTTTTAAGTGTACATTTTGTACAATCTGAGTACACATCTGTTCTCTATTTACTTTTTGAAGAATGTTCTTATTAGCAATGTGATGATGTCAAACTGCTATGCTGAGGAAAAAACATTGGAGAAATACAGTACACATCTTTCTAGAATATGCAGTTCTTTACAGTGCTGAAACAGGGGAAAAGGGAGGAGCCAAGTGCTTCTCAGAACTTACTGTCATGTTGATGCTTTTTACTGTATATCTCCTGCATTAATGAAGAAAAATGACTATGAAATATTGTATAAACAACAGACTACTTGCATCCAGGGTCTAAAAGTCAATTATGACATGGAAGGTAATTTGTGATGGAGGAAAAAGACAGAAGCATGCAGATGATGATATTAATGACGACATTAAGATTAAATGTAAATGCACAGGCAAACCATAAAATAAAACATCAGTATAATCCCGAATGATTTCCTAGGTTCTGCCTTTAATATGCATTTTTGTTTTAATGAATTATCATATTTAATACTATTAATAATAATTATAATATTAAACTATGGTATAGAATTACACTAAAAGGTATTTTACTTGCTAAAAAAAGTATAAACTATCAATCAAACAACAGAAGGATCAAATCTGACATGTAATGAAAGGTTTGAAGGGACACTTTAATTATTATTTAAAATAAAAGCCTCTCTGAGATGTGTCACACTGGTCACACTGTGTCTGTTTTCAATCCCTGCCAGAGAAATGGAAAGCCTGCCAACAGGATGAGTGGAGATGGCACAGTTGGGAATATTCAAAAGACAGAGGTGGTCATCTCTCTCTCCAACCCGCCCGGAGGCTGTAGGCGTTCTGGAGTGGGGACAGTGCATCCATGGGGGAAGTTCAGGACAGCCGCTGAGTGGATGAGTGCAGCATATAAATGGGCATCATCCTGAGGTTTTTGGTTGAGGCTGTTGCTTCTCTTTAGATACCATGGTGTGAATAGGAGAGAGTCAGAGAGAGTCTGGAGAGGATACTAGTGTGGAGGAGGTGGACTACCTCTGGCGTGACAAAGTAGCAAACGTTTCCAACTCTAGAACTGAACAAGGATGTAGCGGAAGGAGGAGATGAGACCAGCGTGACACTCGGTAGGGAACTATAATGAAGAATCGGCTCCCCCTTGAATCATTGTAGCCCCAGCCCTCTGATCCACATTCTGGAGCCAGAGACACACAGCAGGAGTGCATGTCAAAAGGATTGTGTGATTATTTAGTAGGGGAAACTGGGATTTTTGTAACAGCCGTGAATAATAGATTTTGACTTAGACCTCTCAAGTTTTAAAACAAGGTGCTGTAGCTACCTGCAGTATCTGTCTTGTAAAAATAGAGCTACTGTTTTGAGATACAAAGAAGTTATCACAGCAGTTGAGGTGATTTGTAACAATATAACTCAAAATCAAAACGTTTCAAGTTTTTCGTTTTTTTCTTTTCCAGCAAGGATGCATTAAATTGATCAAAAATGACAGTGCAGTATAACAGTGTAATATCTATTACAAATAATAAATAATTTCTATAAATACTGCCCTGTTGAAGTTTCTATTCGTCAAAGAATCCTGAAAAAAGTAGCTCAAATTCAGCTTTGCCATCACAGAAACAAATTAAATTTGAAAATATATATAAGTAGGAAAAACATATTTTAAATATTAATAATATTTTACATTATTACTGTTTACTGAATTTTTAAACAAACAAAATGCAGTGTTGTTGGGCATGAGATACTTACTTTGTACCTCCTACAGTATCATCTTACCTATATTATTTCAGAATTCTGTAGTAATTTGATGTGTTTTTAATGCCTGGTGAATGTTATATACTTACAAAAAAAAAAAAAAGAAAGAAAAAACTGCCACTAAATTTTGACTGCGTCCCTAATGTGCCATCCTCTCCTTTTACTTCATGCTCACACTCACAGTTCATGCTAATTCACAGTCATGCACATGAATAGAAAATGCTTTGTTCATGTTCTCTCATACATACACATGAAAGACAAACCATTGTCAGACAAAAATAATAATAATAATAATAATAATAATATATTGTTGAAGCACCAAAACGAAGACTACAGATTCACAAAAGCATGAAGGTGGTACATAAATTTTTTGGTATGAAAATCCCTTATTGTGAATCTACGCACGAGTCAGAGAGCAGAGAGGCTTTTTTTATGCAATAAAAATTTTACAACATTAACTTAACAGCTTTAAAATTAGCATTGCAACTGATACAACTGCATGTGGCTTATTGATACTATGCCGGTGTTTTACCTGCGGGCTTTTATTAGGAATTTATTGAGATCAAGGTGAATCAGGAACAGTGTGTCAGTCAAGAGAGCATGTTTGCTCTCATACATGAGATCTGAGCTGCCCTATTTCCTGGTGTTCTGTGAGTTATCCTTCCTCTGGGAACAAACCTGGCAATCAACAGCGATACAACAAACCACACAACACACGTATTCACAAAGGTATGCTAATAACATAAGGATATGATGGTGTCAGTGTGCAGCCCTTTATTTCAAAGGTTATAAAGGTAGACTAAATTTATTCAAAACAGAAAAAGACATTATGCAAAATCACTTATGCTTTTAAAGTTCTTGGAGAAAATGAATAAGAAATTGTCACTTGCACTAATATATAAATAGACAGGTCAATTGTGCAGTATTATGCATTTAACAGCACATCGTAGCTGTGGCTCAATGCAAATTACCATGATCCAGCTTTTAGACACTTAGCTATACAGAGAAGTGCTGTTAAATCATAATTAACTATAGATCTGATCTCTCTTTATAAAGTACGTGGGCATACATCAGCTATGTGGCCACCTAACTGAATAATATTAAAGAAATTAGTCTTGTCAAGTCTTACTGGTGTGTTCCTCACTCTAATCATGACCTCGGTGGCACACATCAGTTGTCATGCTATCCCAATTAGCCATATACTGTAGAAGAGCGTATAGCTCCATATTAAAGAATTATAGTGCTGTTACCACAGCATCAGTGCAATGACTGACTGACTGATATTCAGTTGCGCTGAGACAGTGAAGATGGACCAGCGTGTGCACTGGGCTTTCAAAAATGTGGAGTCTGTGAGGCATTTCCTGTTGATGTGTGATCTGAGGGATGAACGCGCTTGTGTTTGAAAGACACAAAGAGGACAAACAGAGAGCAAGAGTAAAAAGAGGGGAAGAGAAGGAGGAAGTGCTTGAAGGACGTTATGCCCTATTTGAACTTCTGCTGACAGTGGTAAACAAACAGGATAAAAAGTAAAGGAAAGTGAGCATCCCAAACCTGAGTGCAGGCACCAAGATAACCTGCAGGGTTTTGTGTGTGTGTGTGTGTGTTACTTAACTATGAGCAATTCTATATTATATTATCCTAATTTTGGTCATGCATTTTTGTGTAAGTTAAAAAATGACCTAGGAAAAAAAAAAAGGATATAGTGGACATACAATAAAAATTTGTTCCCATGACTTTGTTCCACTTATTTAAGCTAAATCGTGGCATTACCTACATACAATGACGGAAAGAATTAGTACAACATGGCAACAATTTAAGCAAATCAAAGTCAGGGAACAAATTAGTACAATGTGGCCTCGATTTAATTAAAATCAGAGAACAATTTAATGAAACGTGGCGATGAATAATAAGTCATGAGTGCAAATTTCTTAATTTGTGGCTGCAATTAGTTTCTTCCACATGTGCGAGACTCCGTAGCCTATGTTTCTATGAAAGAAAAGTACATAAATGATATATAATACATCTAAATTAACTGGTTTTATTCATGACAAAAATAATTATTTACCATCACTGAACCAACCAATGTACATAATTATATTTATACCACCAAAACTAATTGTTATGGTTTAGATGAGTATTGCAATTATAATTAGTGACTTGTGGCTCAATGAGTGAATAAGTTGTTGGTTAGGCAACTGTTTGTCATTTTGACCACTGATTGAAAAAGACCAGCTCATTTATTTAATTAAATTCTTTGTGACTTGAACACAATAATTGTACTTGTTTTTTGTGTGGAATCGGTGCTGTCTGTTCAGTTTAGACTGCTGTCTCACAACGCAACAGTATTTCTCTTGAAATGGAGCTGTAGATTCAGTAGTTGTGCAAGAATCACCGTCAGAGTAGTTTAGCACAGGATTCCATCTGCACTGATGGAAAAAGGTGTTCAAGAACCATAAACTGAACCAAACGTATGTATGCATCTGTTTGTATGTATTTATTTAAAACTGCTTCTGAAAAGAGCCCTGCTTTATTCTTAGAGGCACAAGCCAACTGCCCATTTATAAACCTATATCATGATATAGGTGTGAGAAGATGCAAAGGAAAAAAAAATAGCCACACCAAAGCACTTCTTTTCAATGTAATGAGATTTTTTCACTGTGGCCTACAGGCCTGGATGTTTGAGCGGTTCGATTTCATTAGTAATGCAGCCGATCTAATCGCCCCTCTGTCTGCATGTCCAATCTCTAACACGATCTGTTTTCTTTGAACCCTTTTCTTGTGCAAATGAGAGTGTGAAGAGGTGATTAATGATAAAATAATAGAACATGCTGTTTGGGAATCAAAAGGCCAGAGAAGGTCAGAAGTTGTTTTTGTCTTGTTTTTACTGTCAGTCTTTTGAATTCAGTGAGCCTGTTCGCTAATGATATGCAAATTAAGGATACATTAACAGTTTAGTAAGCATCATACCTGTGTTAGCCTGTTATTAAGAGGATATGGCTACTAAGGGCTTGTTGGAAAATTATTACTCATTTCGATAATTGCCTGTGCTTGGATTTTATCATGTTGTTATGTATCATGTTATCTTTTTCCCCTACCACTTTAAGTATAAAAAGTATGTATTTGTAAACTTGTTAAAATGAAAATTATGTTGAAATTTTTAAAAAATGATTTTCACACCCTCAAGTAAACGTATGCTGCATTTTTTTTTTCATTTCCATAAGTTATAATTTTGACAATGTCAGTGAAATCCATTTTATACTTAATCACACAGTTAATTTTGATCTCCACGTGGATTACATTTATTAATTTATTTTTGTAAAAACAAAATCTTCACAATTTCATACAAAGTCACAATTCACTAATAATCTCCCATAGTACAGTATAAAGTGTTTCCCAAATAGGGTATACATGAAGAGATATACTGAACACAGTATACATAGCTCAAATATTTCTCCCAGAGCAGACAGAATTAGGAGAGAAGAAAAAAATAAATGAAGTCTGGTCTTAAACGTTATTTGTTTAGATATGTATTCATTTAACTTTTAAAAAGCAATTTCAATTGACTGTACAACTACTTTTTTGCTATTTCTTTTCTGCACTTTTTCTTACTCACATACACATTGGTGAGTTTTAGTTTGTAACCCAGCAATTTTTAGCATGTAGAGTGCTACACTACAGTAAAACAACCTGTCAACATTTGAGTCCTCTATCTTCCTAAAGGAAATTGAAAGCTGGCCTTGAGCAGCATTCCACTGTACTGAGCTGAGATTTTGAAGTTGGTAAAACTCATCCAGGACTATTCCCTTGAGCTTACCTGTACAACAAAAAAACATGCAGAGCAATGTACAGTACAACCCAGTACCATACAAACTAAATAAAGAAAAAAAAAAAAAGCAGAACAGACAGCATTTATCTTAAAATTAGAGTTAACCCATAAAAAAAATAATAATAATAATAATAATAATAATTTACTCATTCCTGATGTCATTCCAAACACAAAATCAGATGTTTAGCAAAATGTTGGTACAGCTCTTTCTATACAAAGAATTTTCATTTCATTTTGATAGAACTATCCCTTTAAATGTTAAAGCTCAAAACTAATTAATGCATCATCAGTTTAATCTGTTCTTTATTAACTTAATACAAACTTTCATATACATTTGGCAATAAGGAAAGGACCAAGTGTCCACGAATCTGCATGTTTTGATTAAAGCTTTGATCTTGCATCAGCATTTTGACTGGGGACTTCATTTGTGTCTGTCAATAACGTAGTATGCAATTAGTCTCATGTCTGAAACTCCAATGAAATATGGTAATTATACTAATCAGTCTTCTGAATCGCGCCCAGAAAACACGATTAACTTTAGCTGGCAGGATTTTGTAAGCTGACAGTAAAGCTGCCTGTGTTGGTTTTTCACACCATCTGAATTTTGACAACGGAAATTGCTGATTTTAAATTACATTTAAAAAGACATGAAATTACCCTTTCATTTCCAGAAGTTATCATTTTGATAATGTCAATGACATCCATTTTATACTTAATCACATAGTTAATTTTGGTCTCCATGTGGATTATACGGAGTATATAAAACACTGCCACATATTTGTGCAGACTGATTTTTTTATTATTATTATTAATGCCTTTAATCATACAAAAGTGACAGTTAGGGCATATGTTACAAAATATTTATATTTCAAATAAATGTTTTTCTTTTGAAATTTCTGTTCATTAAAAATATATATGTGTGAACTCTGTATAATTATGTATATATAAATATACACACATACTGTCAGACAATTGTCCTCGTGTCTTGTGTTCCCAGTGTTTCTATGTCCTTATATGGGTTTTCCGTTTTCTGTCCTTCTTATGTGTAATTAGTTCCAGGTGTTCCGTGTTTTCCCCTCGTAAAGTCCTGTCCATTTATAGCGTGTTTTGCCCCTTGTTTCCTGTCCATCGTTATTCGTCATTCGATGCAAACATCACTCCATGTTTGTTTCTGGATCTAATAAAGCCTATTATTGAAGATTATTCGCTTCCTCGCTCCATGCTTCCAGTGTATTACATGACAGAATGACGGACCTAACTATAACCTCCAACATGACGGCTGAGGACAAGCTGTGGGGCTTGCGGCAGGCGGGTCGAGGGTTGGAACGTTATGTGGTTGAATTCCTTAAGCTTGCCAACCAGGTGTTTTCAGCTGGGGCACCAATGACGAGACAGTTCGCTGCGATTTTCCCACAGGTAATTTCCCCCTGATCAAGCTGGTGAATCTCATCCTATATTTAAATTGTTCCAACTTCAAGGTCGAGGAAGTAAGGCCTCGGTTTAAGTCTCATCATCCAGCCCCCTCTGGAACACGCCGCGTATTGAGCCTTTAGCTAGTCTGTATTGTTGTATTGACTGTTCCTCATCTTTCTTTTGAAAATATATATTCCACATAGGCTTCAGGTCAGGCATGTTGGCTGGCCAATCAATATATATATATATATATATATATATATATATATATACACACTGTAGAAAGAAAGAACAGTAGGGTAGTTATTTGCCAACGGATGCATAACAGGGGCAATGTTTCAAATGATGACATGTTGAATATAGACACACAAAATAAAATTGGGGAAAAGATGGTTGATTGATCATGATAACACAAAAAAAAACAAAAAAACACCACACTATTCTACTAAAAATACTAAAGCCAGTATTATACAAGTTTAGGAGGCTGCAGCATACACAACTACATGATACTGCTGTATGTAAACGACCAATGTTGAAAGTTAATGTCTGATGGGGAATGTTGGGCCAGTGTGGCCTTAGGCAAGGTTGGTTGCCACAGATGGAACACTGATTATCTCTGCCGTGATGGGGATTTCTTGATGAGATGACCCTGACCTTCTTTCAAACAGTGCTGCGTCACTTAGGGACTGAATCCTAATTCTGCCAAAACATGATTTAAAAATTGCTTCTATAACCCTAAACAATATGTCATACTAAGAACACATACAAGCATTGCACTCCCACCAAACGTCACTCAGTGATTGTTTTTGCAAGTCACGTTACAAAATTCTACTTGGCCTCCAGCATTTCTTTCCCCATGATGCATTTGTGAATGATTATATTACATGAGCGTGTAACAGCTGAATTCAGGTCGAGTATGTGTGTAGTTAATAAGCTGTAAAACACACAATCATTGCACAGGACATTTTCTTGTGTGAGAGAATGAGGACACTCCATCTTATAAACAGATCTTTGACCCATCGCTCAAATAAGTGGTTATGTAAGACAGAGTGGGAAAAATCTAAATATTATATAACATCTCAGTATAGAGGAGCTTTTCTTATTTTGTGAGTTACCTTTTGCTAGAAAACCTGAAATGAGCAAATGATGGCAGATTTTAAATCGTGTAACTCCAGGGGTCGTGCCAGGGGCATTACTAGACTCTGCCAACATTTTAGAAAGATATACAATGAGTCGGCTAGGTTTTTCCAGTAAAGTTGTGTGCTAAACATGTCTATAGCCCTGTATAATTAGCCAACAAGGCAGGTACTGTACGTTTGAGAGTAGTTAATCATTACAGTATGTTCATAACATGATTTTCTGAAGCTGCTTAAAGTCCACAATGAAATTTATTCTGCTTTATTAAGTAATACTGGGATAAACCAAATGGAAGCACATGGAATTTACTCATTTCATTCATCAGGGGTCTTTAAATTACATATACAGAATAGGGAATATCGCCAACAATATTGCAAAGAGAGGGGATCTTCTGATCTTATGTTGTATAGTTTTATCTTTAATAACCTATATAAACTTAAACATTAACACAAAGGTAGGCATGAAAAAAAACTATGCAGCTCTTTTTATTTGCATAATTTTACATAAGTTTAATTCACCTTTTTTTTTTAGACCAGGTTGGATTTGTGCTCAGATTTCCACAACCATAATGTAATTTTCAAACAGCATAACAATAAAAATTATACACAAACTATAGACATGAGATAACAACAGAGCCTGAAGTAACAGAATAGTTCAGACTGACCGTATCACACACGCATTGATTCACCAATCCAATCTGAAGTAATTTTGATCTGAAAAGTCAAACATCAAGAAGTAGTTACTGCTGGAGTGATAAAACAAACAACCTGCAGCTCTCAAACCACAGACTGAAAATAAATGCTGGGACACACAATAGTCACAACTGCCGCACTACAAAAATGCCTCTAAGTCACAGTCACTTCAGGGAGATGTACCAACACAACATTTAAAAAAAATAAAAATTCTTAAGACTGAATACAAAATGCCTATTTACATTCTGATTGCATCTTTAAATTCATATTTTATTCATTTTTTGGCTTTCAATAGAAAAAGTACAAACTGAAAAAAAGTACCTTGACATACCATAGGTTGGCCCACAGCTTCATAAGTGTTCAAACAAAAATTCATTGGAAAAAATGTGCTGTAGTTTCCAGTTGAAATATACTGTACATTAGTGGCAGTAAAACACCAATAACTTTTATTCCATTTTGGACAAATTATGATTATAGGATTAGATTAGTTTCCCAAATAGTGTTTCCAAAAAAGAAAAAAAAAAGGGAGTTTGATTTTTATGCTGTTTAATGTTTGATGATCACATAATTTTACATATGCATCTGCTTACATATACAACCGCTTGTTTTTATTTCTTCTTCACTGCGTTTCATTAGAGATTCAGTACTCTTTCAGATGATGTGTAATAGCACCTCCTACCTTATGAACACAGAAAGCTGGAAAAATCTGTCAATAGCAGGGGACAAGTTAATATGTATTTGTGCACAGTTCTTTGCACATACAACAACCAAAATAATAGAACAGATTCACATTCATCTGTTTTGGAAAAATCTCAACACAGTTTTATCGCCGTGGGCAAGATTTCTCAGGAGCCTCGGTTGGTTGTGGAACAGGTAAAGACCTATGAATCTGAGAACCCAAAGATTGTAGATTTGATCTTCGTACTGGATGGTTTTAAAGTTACATCTTTACATCTCTTTACATTGCTGCCCCTTTTACTTATAAGTAAATATAGGTTGTGCTTAGACCTGTAATTTTACTGTTATGTTTATTGTTGCTTTCCAATGTTATTGTACTATTGTAAATGTAATAAGAGATCAGCATCTAAACAAATTGTAATGTTACGTCCCGTATTGTTCTGGGAGGGATGTTTTTTCTCTTTTTTCTCTCTCTCTTTCTCTTCACTCTCACCTTATAGGACCTTTGATTGGACTACGCTTCCATCAATCATCAATCATCAATATCACGCAATGCTGTGAGGACCAATCAGATGTTGATGAGCGCGTATAAAGATCCC
>SCHK01404952.1:0-14959 GCA_004124795.1 Poropuntius huangchuchieni | reverse complement strand
CAGAAACATAAAAACAGCCAAATTTCCCCTTTTAAATCTCCCCAGCTACTCTGCAGGCTACCTAAAACATGAAATACAATTACAACAATTACTGCATTTAATTTCTATTTTGTACAGAATGTTTTAATGTTGTTATATTTTTAGGGCAAAGAGCAGAAAACGGCAGAACTACAGATGAAGGTATTAAAAATGAATCTATCTATGTAGATATCTTTAAATTTGTATCAATTATAGAATTCATTATATACATCAATTGTAACTGTATAATATCTGTGAAATATACTTTATAGGGGGCGCAGACAATGACCTTGGTATTTATCAGGTAATAGACAATCAAAAGTATTAATAAGCAGATGTGTAACAATTAATTTAATACACACACTTAGATGCATGTTAATATGATGAACATTTAAGGCACGATCTTAAAGACCCCTTGAAAATATAGCAAAAGTGTTTTTCGGTTTTCTACTATCTTTAAGGCCTTTATATGCTAAATCATGTTAACAAATCAAGCTTTCCGTAGATACAGACATTCATAATTTTTTACAGTTTAATCCTGCACTCATGGGCATTTCCAATATTTTGTCCAATAAAATAAATGAAAACCTATACACTTGCCCTGTTACCACGTGCTTTTGAACAGCAAATCATGGCTCCTGTTTAAAATGTAAGCTAAAGGCTAATAGTTTGGCTAACGTTATTTAAAAAACAAAATGGACTCNCTCCTGTTTAAAATGTAAGCTAAAGGCTAATAGTTTGGCTATTTAAAAAACAAAATGGACTATTTCTGTCATATTTTAGAACTGTCAATCACAGCTAATAGCCTAGAATAGCCCATTATGTACATAGTAAACATACATTTGGTATATTAAATTAAAAGCTTTAAAGATTCCTTTGTCTTGTTGCTTGACACCTTAATTTTTAACGATTTAATTTTAAGTTTGTCCCACACTTTCCATACAGTGCGCCGCACCGGAAGTTCCGGTGGTCCCTGAGCTAATTTCATTGGGTCTTTAAGTCATAAAACAAACCCCGTGTATACTGCGGAATAATATTAATAATACCTGTTTACTCTGACCATTCTTGTCTCTCAGGAAGTACCTGCCACTGAAGAGGTTACTCCTTTACCGTATGTCTACACAGACTTCATTAAACCGAAAGAGAGCAGTCAAGCCTCCGCTGCAGCGCAACACTTTGCTGAGTTTGGTTACTCTGAGGTTGGACCCACAAGCAGGGAAGAAGCGGTCGTTCTGGAGGACTTTGGTTACTCTGAGGTCGGACCCACAGACAGGGACGAAACCGTCGTTCTGGGTGAACGTGTCTCTAATGAACAGTCCACAGCGTGTGCTGATGCTGGAGAGGAATAACAACTGAAAAAAGAGACTACAAAACATGTTGGAGTGAAAACAGCGAATACAAACACACTTTCATATTCACGAATCTGGTGCAGCAGTACAATTTAAAAGTGCAACAGATTTATAAGCAAGACTAACGGGTATAAAAAAAACTGATCAACCACCACCAGAGGGCAGCAAAAAACAGCTGAAACATACACAAACAAAGGTACAAAGCTGTCACTGAACCTTATACCTTATTAACCCCTAAATGGTGCATATTTTAGTAATTTAAATGCACATATTAGTATTTTAAGAGCACATGTAAGTACCTTTTGAATGGGTACATGTCTCAGTGACATTTTCCCCCTTTATTTCTGTGTAGCAGCTCTACCACCTGTCATCATGAGGGTTTCCAAATATTACAAAGTTACTGAAACGGCAACATTTTTTTTTTTCATGGGACAGCATATCTTAAAAATAATAGTTTCATGATTACAGTTACATTCAATAAGCATCATTCTGCAACATGTTACCTCTCTTGCACTTGGCACTGGAGCATGTGTCCTTGATAATACACTATATGGACTTCATAAGTACATAATAAAAGGACTACATTGAGTACTTCAGTGTCTCACAATAATGTCAAGGAAACAATGTTTGAAGTGACACTTAAGTATGAGTGGTCATAACGGTGACTGTCATACACTCATATGCCTTTTAGAGTAATTTGGAGCAAAAGCGGTTTGTCTTGCATGACAAACTTGGTTAAAAGTTCTGTATATCAATTACAACATGTCATAGAGTCAGCAGCAGATTAATTGATGACAAAAGGCAAATTTAGATGTCAGTAAAGAGACCAAAACAGGTCAAATCATTTAAAAGACAGCTGTTAATCATCTAATGATTTGCATTTTTATAGAGTATCTTCATGTATACCTAAAGCAATGTCTTTATTTGGATTCCTCAAAGCAACTAGGAATACATACTGCAGTAGGATGCAAAGAATAGTTTCCTTTCTTTGTTTTTTCTTCAGAAAAGCCAAAAGAAAAAAGTGAAATAAAAATATAACTATTTCCTTTTAACACAGTTTAACTTTTTCTAAGTGTGCTTAAATTGTTACACCCATGGAATGCTGGGAAATGATACCTACAAACAGAAGGGGGATGTAAGTGTTTAATAATTTAACTTTAATCTCCTGTGATATAAATAGAAAAAACAGAGAGGTTTGGGGGACAGTGTTAATTAAAGATCTCCTATACAACTACAATAAGTGCAAACAGATATTTATATACAAAATTGCACATATCATTTGGGATTCAGAAAAAAAACAAAACAAAAACAATGTGTGGAAAATAATTTGCATCGCTCGTTTGGGGACAAATAAATCACAAAGTGAACTCGCCAGACACAGACGCTCCAGAACAAAGGAACAGACTAAATGCGACGCAGGTATCAGGAATAAAACATTTGAGATTTCTGTGATAAACAGATGCACTCTGATTTGAAGGTTTAATATCAGTGATTAAGCCCTATCTGGCAACCCTGAGACAAAAACAACCCCATTTCAGCACGTTTGACTAAGCTGAACATTCACTTGGAATTAATGGACCAAATCAGACTATGAGCACCATGAGGCCCCGGAGAGCCTCGTTCAAGTGCATACAATCTGCAGGGTTTTGATTTTCCTTAAAGCTACAGCATCAGTATTTGAGATTCACTTTTGATTCACCAATAGATTTAAACGCAAATATTTTTAACTTAAAAGGTACCCAAAATGCTTTTATGATCCATTGTGTGCATTACTAAATTAATAAAATGATATGCTACAGATGATAGAACAATCACATTGAATAAGGAGAAAAACTACACATGTAGAAGAGAAGAAAATAATTTCACAGCATTTAAAATGTTCAATTTATATTCTGATAGTCACTGATGCCATCCATGGTTTACATTGTCATAATAACATATACATAATCTATTGTTATTCAAAGAAATTTCATATTACACCATTAAGAGCTTCACTGTGATATTCAGTCCCTCTCTTCTGAAAATCCCCCTCTGTGTCCACCATCTGGTTGAACACAATCTGTGAATAAGTTCTCAAATATACAAAAGTGCTCAGTCTTCAAGAAAGCGTAAAAAATGTCTATCTGGCCCGAAAAGCCTCTTCCCTTTTTTTAAGGCAAGTGGTGACCAGTAGGTCAAAAGACTCTTGCCACAGAACCGTGCTGTATCATCTCCCAATAAATATTGCAACAAATAATTCCCCCCGCATTCGAAACGAGTGAGCAGAGTTAATGGCTTTTGGCATTTGTAGTTTCCATGAATGGCGAGAGCTTTACTATTAATGTAGAAGGACGGGAATATCTCTCAACTATACATGGAAAGGGCACAATGACATAAGTATGCAGCGTGAATGTGTGGACAGGAAGCCAAGATCATGTTCACAAGTGTAAAGCATGCCAAAATGGGAAAAAAAACTAAAATGATCCACTACATTTACGTAAAAGCTTTGAACAACGGACCGCTTGCAGACCTAGTCCCTTTTGCCCTCATTTCTCTCTGAACTGTAGTTGAGGTACTGTAAACACTTTAGAGGGTGCTTTAGGGAGGCCAAACAACTCTTCAACAAATGATTCACAAGCATCAGGCTCCTTCCTGTTCTCTGAACAAAGCTGAAACGGACTCAATTCACATTCAGTAGAATCCTCAGCCAATTAAATTTGAGTTCCGAGAATTTCAGAACTCGCAGATTCCGGAACTGGACGGATAAGGGGAGTTTTGTTCAGGGAAAACAAGCACTCGTTACCTTTCATTCTCACCGACACAACAGCAACGACACATTATGATACACCAGTACCAGTAAAATCTCTTTTCCAAAATGATTTTTAGACAACGTTATATATATATCATCTTTATAAATATTTTCTGTGCTGTTGTGTTCTCTATCAATATAAATAGCAAAATATAGTGTCATATTTCCTACAGCTAGTCGAATCCCCTTATCCATTTACACTAAAGCATCTTAAAACCACAAGATTCTTTTCTGAAATAATGTACAATTGGAACAAAGTTTTCCAACCAAGTGGATGTCTGTACAAAACAAAATAATACAACAAAAAATAACAATCAATGTGTATGCCACAGGAGTGCATAGATGCTGAGTTTGTGAAATGAGTCTGGGAGGTGTGAGAAACCAAATGATTGGGTGAAAATTGAAGAAAGCTGATATCAACATAGGTTTTTTTTCCTTCTTGGAGGTGATGATGGTGTGTGGAAATCATCTGTGATGATCTGACCTACTTCTTTGACCTTCTGCTTGAAATCCCAACTGAAGATTGTTTGAAGAAGAATACTCAGCGCTAAATTTTGTTTCTTTTTTTCCTTAAATTAAAAAGCTAACCAATAAATATACAAACAAAGAGTCCACTTTTTTGTTGAGACCAAAAATGCTTCTAACACTTTGTGGTGTACATTCAGGAACATTCATATTGAAAGTGAAAAATGCAACGTAAAATAAACAAACAAACAAACAAACGAACGAACGGAAAAAAAAAAATCACTGTAAGAGTTAACAATAAACATTGCCATAATAATAATTTATATTATATTACAAATTATTCCTATGTGTGTTTTTTTCCCAGTCCAAGGTCCCTGCCAGGGTAAGGTGATTTTTTATAGTTTTTCTTTCGAGGGAATCCAGATGTAAGGTCCAGACTGTTCCTCTATCACCATCTTACACTGGTTATAAATGTCCTCTAGTGTGTCCCCTTGAACCAACGCTGAAAGAAAAAGAGAAAGAGCTGATGTTAAAAGATTCTCAATGTCTTTTTTTTTATTTTGCACCACAAGTAGTAAGAAACGCTGATGACAATTCCATAATGATCGGGGGTTTTTTTTTTTTTTTTTTTACTTAATGGCTCATTAGCCACTTTATTGTTCATGGATTCTTCTGCATAAATTGTAAGAATAGCCATTTTACCCAGCAACAAAATATCTAACAAAGCTATGAGAATTAGCAGCTTTTTTTGTTTAAAAATATCTTTTCTTCTATTTCTTCTATTTTAGTACACAGCATTATTAGTAAAGCAACACACTTTTTAAATCTCTTCCTGGAGCTTTCTTGCAGATGCAGATCAGCGGAATAAAAATATATATATGAAGCAGCAGCAGCATAGTCACACAGGTTCAAAATGTCCTCAAATTAATAATCATGTCGCTGCATGCGTTTTCATAATCCTCCATACAGACTCACGGGGGTCAAACTAATGCAAATTTCAAGAGAAAGTTGACGTGTTTCACTCAGGGGAGACCATCAGCTCTATGGCTCTGCTGTCAAACATGATGGATGTAACAGGCTGCAGTGGTTGGCCTCTGAGGTAATGCATATGCAAGAGACTATCAGAATATGCAAATGAGGTGATATCTGAGCATAAAGGTGCCGCTCGGGTCCTTTGGATGGATTAGGAACTTTTCTGTTACCTGTGAAGTACTCGCCAAACTCCTGCTCCAGTTTCATGGCACGGTCGTATGTCTTTTTGGCCTGTTCCTCCGTCAACCTCTTATTCATCTCCCTGAAACGCACAGGTTTTAGAAGTGTCAGTCGCTGAGTCTGAACGCAGAGGAATTTGTATTATTTATTGAATATATACGTCATCATAGAGATGTGTGGGAAACTTACATTAAGGACTCGATGGATCTAGGCTTTATAAAGATGGCAATGGGGTAGAGTTGTGCTACTTGTAGTCGTTTTATAGCATTCCCAGACACGTCAAGTATGCAGTGCTTTCCCTAGAAAAGCAAAAAGGACTTGCTAAATGCAGGGAAGCTGAACAGCAGAGTAAGAGGCTGCTCACAAAAGACACATTCAAGGACAAGTGCTGTAAAGTTAAAAGAAGTCTTGTGAATAATGGCCCCTTACATCGAGTCTGACTCTTTACAGAGTTACTCGCAAGTAATATTCATCTGGAACATGCTAAACTAGCTACACGTCGCAAATTGTGAAATCTATGTTAGGCAAGGCACATTTCATTCATAATGGTAATTCAAAGTGCTTTAAAAGCATTTCAAATAATCATAAACCACAGCATATGCATAAGAAATAGGAGTAACAATAATAGCAAGGAAGAAAGCAGACTTCATGGCAATGTCGTGGTTGTAAACCACAGCAAGTACTGACCCTCTCAGCCACGTATTTGACAGACTGGACACTGGTTCCATACAGATTGTCATTGTACTGGCCAGCCTCGATGAACTTGTGCTCTTGGATGTCTTTCTCCATCTGCTCTCGTGAGATCACAAAGTGATAATCTCTCCCATCCACTTCATAATCCCGCTTTGGTCTGGTAGTATCTGGAATTGGTTAAAAAACATCCAGGCTTTAGTTTTATAAGACTTGGGTACTCGGTTCTAAATCATTATTATTATTTACATACTAATTAATGTGAAATACCTTAAGCTGTCAGAGGACGGAGAGCAAATCTACTTACAATTACAAATAAACTAGCCTATATGTCTACCTTTCGGGTGACATTCTAAAAGATAGAACAGCAGCAGTGATCTAAGCAGAAATACCCATAGTTTCCACTGACTGGATGAACTGTATACTATAGGGAAGGACTATTACATTTTCTACTCGTATCTTGCTCATTGCAGACTAATATTCTCACTTACCTTCTTGATCAGAACTGTTAGCCGCTTTTTTAAAATTATGAACAAACAAAAATGGTTAAATAAAAGTCTGAAAAACTGAAAAACAAACAAAAAATGTTTAAGATGTAAAACATGAAAGAGCTTTGTGGCACTCATCAGCAAATCAGATTTTTTTTATAATATAGGATTTTTATTCTGAGATGAAGACCTCCTCAGTATTGTCAATATTTTGGCTAATATGTGTAGCACAAGCCAACAAAGCTCTTTCCCAATAAACATAAAACTTGGGAAAATTAGAACACAAATGAAGTCTTACAAATCGTGGATTACGAAGGGTTACTTTCAAGGTTTGCTCCAAGTCATTTTTTTTATTTACTGTTTAGACCACTTAAAACTTCTGAAAACATCACTAACTAGTGACCTAGTTGAAGCTTGTTAATCAGCAGACCTTGAAATAAGTGATTTGATAGTCACAACATAATGAAAAGAGTTTGAGGAACTGCACAACAAGCACTCTGAGACAGTAGGGTACACCACGGACTCTTATGGTCTGGCCACTCACCTTACCATCTCATTTTGATGAACCCCACCAGAACTGCTATCAGCACAAAAGCTTAAAACCCCCCAAGACTACTGGAGATAATTACAAACTACCCTTGCTGAAGGTTTTTCTATCACTCCGATTGAAATTCCTAACGGCACAAGTGAGAATAACACAGTACACTATTGCTCAGTTGGGCTCTTTAAAGACATTGGTTGAGTCAGCCTCTACTGAAGGTTAATCTGTGCATACTAAAGATGAATAATGAATAATAAATGGAAGATCCATTAAAAAGTCTAGTTTATCTGATAATCTAACCACCTGGACAGGAACCACAAGATCTCTGTAGGGTACTTACGTGGCACACATGACCCAAACTTGTCCGGGAACTCGGAGATGAGGTCATCGTTGATTCTGTCCTTCATGGGCCCCAAGATTATAACCGGTCTGGCATAATTAACTGTTGAAACAAATAATACAGACACAGAAAATCAAATTGAACACCAATCATGTAATCTATTTACACTTACTGTGAACGTCATACAGTTCAAACATGATAGAGTGTGGAGAGGCACTTACTCTCTTGTCTGATGACGGGCTCATACGAGAGGATCAGTTCCTCTTGACTCCCTGGAAATAGAACAGAAAAACATGCTCAGTGGGGTGGGTGCTTATGATAGGACTCAGCTTGCTTTTTGCAAAACGCCAGCGATCGTGATGGCCACATTTGGCGTGCCCTTCACCAAGGTCTCTCATCTCAGAGCACGGCTCAAGTGGATGTGTAAATGAGTTACTGAGCATGTAATGTCATTACGTACTTGTTGACAAGGACATTTGTATTAAAAAAGAGAAAAATGAAAAACAGTTGCAAAATTGAGTTAGCGCTTATTTGAGAGATTAAGGGGATCGTCAGAAAGGCTTTAGGACAATGATGGACAACAGAAAAGCAATTTAATCATGGATGAGACTGAAGTTTCAGACAGTGGCAATACTAATTGAATATAATAGTCCAATTATGGAAGCGCAAGTCCAAAGTGACGCTAGTTGTGAGGTGGTCTGCGCACACAGGGACTTGGAGAGCCAGAGGAGTTTATTTTTAGCCCTGGGACGAACAGAAGCAGGCTGCCGCAGGAACCCAATATGGTTATTATCCATCGATTCAAACCCAGATAGGATTGCATGTTATTCTGAGCCAGAGCTTCAATTTTTCTCATTGGCAGTGGTAACATTAAACTATAGAGAATGAATCACACATGAATCAGTTTTGTGTAGTGCTCCGCTCTTACCCAGAACAATTTAGAAGCTGTGGAAATGCTAGATGGCCTCTATTTGTGTAGCTATTGCCATAAACAGAATGGATTATGTCCATTTAAAGCCTTACAAACACAAAGCATACTCAGAAGCTCTGTTTGCCAACCTAATGAGCTGCCCACAGAGGCAGAATTTTAAGGCATCAAATGCAGACTCGAAACAAAAAAGCTGTTTCAAAAGGTAGGCAACTTAACTTCGCACTTAACTGCATGTTCATATTACTGATCAAGCAGATGATGTGAGAAAAAAATGTTGACTGTAAATTAACATTTTATTCAACACTTTATAGTATGAATAAAACGTAGAATTAAAAACAATTCTTTTACCTAATATTTGAGTGTGCTAATTTTATGCTGATTAGAGTGGAGTTCTATTGTTAGCACCAGACTCAAATGAACATATTATTGCGAGTTGAGTCTCACATAGCTGGTTATGCAAAATGTTCCAAATCAGTATGCCTATGTGGGTAATATGGAACAAGGCAGCTCCCTTTGAACAGAGCTAGAGCTGTATATTCTTTTGAGTTCTGTGCATTAACCAGAAGCCAAGCTGAGAAGCATCTGTGAGGACTTTAAACAAGGTTATGTGGGTTTGATAAATGCCTGGAGTTTGTGGTTGAGACAGAACATATTTTATATTGTAAGACTGGACATGACCCTTGCCCTCTGACCCTAATATGAAGCCAGCTATAAGAGCCCACACTTAAAAATTATGCTTCTACAAAAATAACATGAAAGACATGGTGACTTTAGACTCTTATGCTCATCAAGGCTGCATTTATTTGATCAAAAACACAGTAAAAACAGTAATATTGTAAAATATGAATATTAAATTAAAATAACTTTTAATTTATTCCAGTGATTCAATGCTGAATTTTGAAAAGCGATTACTCCAGTCTTCAGTGTTAAATAATCTTTCAGCAATCATTCTGATTTGGTGCTCAAGAAACACTTCTTATTAACAGTGCTGCTTAATAATTTTGTGGAAACTATAATACATTTTTCCCAACATTCTCTGGTAAAACTTCTCAATGACAGCATTTATTTGCAATACTATTAGAAATGTCTTTACTGTAATTGTTAATCAATTTAATGCATCCTTGCTTCATTCATTAAAAAAAAAAAAAACTGACCGCAAACAGTAGTGTATATATATTCACATTAATATATATTTGCTGAAATGTAACTCTGAAATGTTTATGGCTAAAACTTGTATCTTTCTGCATGTTACAGCAAACAAACTGTAAATAATTCTTTCTGACAGCACATATCATTTTTCATCAGTGTGTTATCAAGTGAGCCCATTTCCAAAACAAAATTAAATAAAAGCCACAGATCCTGTTTACCGGCCAAGGGGGAAACAAACAAGTCATCTTTCATTATGTTGACGATGGCTGTCTAGAAGAGCATCATTCAATATGACAATTACATAGCAAAACCTAATCTGTCCAAAGTGACAAGCTCATCCAGAGAGCTCTGAATTCACACTCGGTCTGGAAACCTGCCACTCTCAATATGAGTACAAAACCTGACAGCTAACGCTTTGGAGCTGGAGTACGGTACTACATCTCCAACAAAACTGACCTGAGTTCATTAGGTTACTCAGTAACTTTTTCTTATAGCAGTACGTTCTAGTTTTCAAGGGTGTTGAAGATTATTATCGAGGGCCATAAACTTTGACAGTCTACGTTGGTTGTATTAGCCAAAATTAGACTTGAGTTTCAAGCATAAAATAAAATTAGACAAAGGAAATTAAATTAGGGACCCAGTACCGAGGAAGAGAGATAAAACCAAAAGAAATATCCTCTGTTCTGATCTTATATATTGGCTTAACTATCTCGTATCCTCTCTATGTATGTATCTTGGCACAAATACATATGAATTAATTGAAAATAGTGTTAAATATTCAGTTTGACTGATGTGAGTTCCCTTAATACCGTATTGTTTTGGCTAAATGTTCCTGATGAGTACATAAAAACAGTGTTAAAACACAAGACAACATTTGGCACAGCACTGCAGAAACATCATAAAAGACAAACAGAAAAGACTAGACTGTAACCTAGATAGCCATAAGCAGAACTGTATATTCTGATTTGTTCTGAATCATGTCTGATAATCAGTGGTTATTATTTACCCATCCCTAAATGATTTTGAGTTTACATCCCGCAGTTCTGTTTTTTGTTTGTTTTTTTTTTACTCTGCCATGAAATAAAAAAATAATACAAGATAATTGCTGCTTTCTATCTCACAATTCTGACTTTTCTCAGGATTGTGAAAAAAGTCGGAATTCTAAGATAAAATGTCACAGTTACCTTTTTGATTTTTTTTATCCCGTGGCAGAAACAAGCTTACATAGAAAATGGCACAACATTCTCGACATACAAACTAAACAAACAACATCTGACAACTATTCTTACATGTTATGTTCATGCAACATTTTAGCTACCACATAAACCTAAGGATAGTAATGCAGGAGTCCCTACAACATCAAACCTGTGGACCAACGTACATTAGTATTCTGACATGCAGACAGGCCTGTGGTTGTTGGAGACGGCTAGGACGACGCAACAGAAAAGAAAAATTCTGAACTGAAATGTTACATATGTGCTTGGGAGAGGGGTATTGGGTCCATTCCTTAACACACTTACTCAGTGTCTTTGCTCCGTACCCGTCCTCCCCTATTCCAGAGATGTCCTACACCACACAGCCGATCAGAGAGGCGAGGGGGGTGAAGAGAGATTGAATGAAAGAGGATGGGAGACAGAGAGACAGAGGAAGAGAGAGACAGTAAGGTCGTTGGTGGGGCGGGCAGCAACGCCAGCAGAAGAAGGAGGACATGGGCTTCCTGGAGCTACCTACACACACCTAGACCTCTCAACCCACCCCGAGGATGCGATTGTGCGAGCGTGTGCTGTTTTTATGTACCTACGTGTGAGAGTGCACGTGCGTTTGTGGCTACTTACGTTCCGAGTCACTGCCGTCTTGTTCGTCGGCGTCCTTGTTCTTGTAGAAAGGGAACTTGCGTGAAAAGATGAAGTTCTTTCTACGTTTTTCACTGAATGACTGTGCGGAGAGAGAGCATGGTGCAAACAGGGGGCTCTAAACGCTGTCACAATCATGCTGACAAAAACAACACAACGACCGGAGCTGGACGTGAGGGACAGCAGCTAGGAAACAACCAAACATCCGATTGTTTCTTATTGGCAGGATCATTCACCCTCATTCGTTCATTAAATACGCTTTTATTTGTACTGAACTAATTACATTTATTTTTGGCTCAAACCAAAGCGCTTGGATGATCCTGAATAGGTGATCTTTGTTTGTTGCGAAGGCTGATCCAAACCCTGCTGTCCATGACGTCACAGCACCTGAGCTGTTTTCAGACAGCTCAAATGTATTCAAATTAAAACATGATCATTAGGAATGAACATACAAGGGAGGTAAACAATGATAAACAAAAGACCAACTGAAGCTGGTTTAGTGCCATGCAAAGGCAAATGGGACTCAAAATAAATAAAATATTAACTCATTAAAAAAACTAGCATGCAGGACAGTCTTGACAGGTGCCATGCTGATCAAATGGGCAAAATCTGTGCTGCTTGTGTGTAGTATTATGACGCTCTGAAGGTGAATTGTTTTTTAAAAAGGTTATGAAATGCAACGAAAAATAAATGAGGTAACACATATGTGACTGAGGTGATTTTCTAGCTGATTTGGTGAAGCTGAGGTCAATATTCTGCCTGATATGAATGTAATTTTCCTGATAAATTACAAAATGTGATTGTAAACCAGACTAGAATATGTCCAGATCATCTTTCCCCCGAAATTAAAAGAAAATATTATATAAAGTAAACTTATATATGAATTATATTACATCAAGCCTGTTTTAGGACCATTAATATTTTTTTGCATTATGAAATGTAATTGAAATTACTTTCCACCCAATCCTCATTTCTCTAATGCAAAAACAATAAAGGAAATAAATAACAATAAAAAGTAGTTTTTTAAAGTTGTAAAGTATCATTATAACATCAATGCAGTATTTTTTTATAATACAATTTAATTAATGCTTTAATAGAAATAATCATTGTGTACAGACATGATGTGATACAGNATAATACAATTTAATTAATGCTTTAATAGAAATAATCATTGCGTACAGACATGATGTGATACATTATTGAGATTTTTTTTTTACTTTACAATAATAAATATCAAGGATTATTGTGCTTAATTATTAAGAACTGCAAATGTTCATAAACAATTTTTTTTCTTATGATTTAGGGGTGAAATATAACCCAGATGTGTCTTAAATAGATTCACAGATAAATGTTTAGCAATAAAATTAATATATAAAATTCTAATCTGTGTATTTGTGTATTTTTTTGGCTATTTTAATATTTTAGCACTGTGTATGAATAAAACCAATTGCACCCCTGATAGTGATTAAAGGAAATTTTCATAACTATTCTAATCCTCTCTATTATAATGCACATAAACAATCCTATAATCAATGCATTTTCAATCAACACTGATATCCTATGAGCCATAAACCTGAAATGATACATATACAAGTTGGTGCATCTTAACACAAGACAAAACCACACGACAAAATCCTCAAGTAATCCATCAGTGCCAACACCCCCACCCCTCTCCCATCTTCAAAAGACAGAGGGAGAGAAAAAAAGAAAGAGTAACAAGAGACAAGAAAGCAAGGGAAATTTGCAGGCCCGGCTGCAATGTTGCTATGGATACTAGCGGGAATCATAAGGCTAAAAATCTGAACGGCGCTGCGGTTGTGTGCCGAACTAAAAATACACCCTACATCCTTCGGTTTTATTCAGTTCACCTCTCAAACACAAACACAAGAAATATTTACTACAGATGACCTTACTATACTGATCTCATAAAAGACGCACATTTATGAACAAACGTAACATTGAAGCTGCTTCTGTGAGCTGCGCTGCAGTACTGAAGCTGAGAGCTCAGAGTGAGCTGTCACACTGCGGCAGAAGGACAGAGTCTCACACACACACTTTCACTCTGACTGACTGACTCAGTGACCCACCAGCACAACATGAAATGGGAAAATGAATTCGAGATGACAGGGCACGACAGAAACTAAACCAGATAGACTGAAGAAAGGGAAGAGACAGACAGATATTACACTAGATGAGTGAAGAGACACAACAGGGGCTGCTGGTGAACTGTGTCTAAACTGTCATTAAATCATTGGGCCCTTCCTGCTAACACCTGAAAACTGGGGCAAACCGAATTTGGGATGTTGGCACTGATAAAACCATTTTAAAGACAATCACTCAACAAATAGAACACTTACCCCTTTAGAATCGAGGCTACCGGGTTTTGCATTGAATTTAACCGTCTTCAGACGAGCTCTCTCTTTTCTCTCCACCCTGCCATGGTAATAAAGACGAAGTCAGTGATCAAAAATATCAAGCAGCACAAACTTTAATGTTTGTTTTCAACAGATAATAATAAGAATTGTTTCTTAAGCACCAAATTAGCATATTAGAATGATTTTTGAAGGAGCATGAGACACTAAAGACTGAAGTAATGACTGAATTGCTTTAATCAAAACTTTTACTTAGAAGTGTGCATCACAATTTTGTCCAACTTTTGTTGTACGTGACCATTTTGTTCCTGATGTGTCACATCAAACAGAATGTTGCTGCTTTACATTCAAGGGTTCCTTATGTAAATACAGATTAGGAATTAATAGGCAAGAATGCGATAGGTTAATATTAATGAATGACCCATTTTTGCTGCTTATTATTCACATGGTGTATTCAACTCTTTCATATCAGAAGAAGAAAGAAAATTCTGTTTTCCATTTTATGTTCTCTTTAAAGAGCCAACTTGAATATAGGGCAGTAGGGTAACGATTAGAACTAGGGCTGTTACATGTTAATTTAGTACAATTAATTGTATTAAAAAGTAAAAATATTAAATTGACACACTACCTAAAAAAAAGGGGGCACTCGTGTTACGTTTTTTAAGAATTAATGAACATAATTAAATTTAGTTGGCTAACTAAATATTTATATATGCGATTTTTTGAGATTAATTTGATAACTTGGGATATCAGTTAATTTGAT
>SCHK01404825.1:1509-12262 GCA_004124795.1 Poropuntius huangchuchieni | reverse complement strand
TCATGTCCATGTAACTAGTTTGAGACAATGTAAGATCATGCTGTTATAAATTAATTTGATGACCCATGATTGGCTTATTACATTGCTTTAAAGGGCAAATTGTGCCTATAATTGGCTACTTACTCTGTATATCATACTGTTAAGTTTATTTTGTTTGTCGTATGGTTTCAGTACTATACATGTTAAAATGAATCTATCTCTGTACTTTCAGCCCAAGACAAGTCGTGAAATGGGATGCCAGACTGAAGATCCCAACACCAGAGACGGAGAATGCCAAACCATCCAAGAATTGAAGCAGCGTGGCTGGAAAGTAGAACCAAAGATTGAAAGTGTGTTTTGTTGTTTTCTACTTCATTAACTTTTTAATTGCTTTTAGATATACTGACATTGAGGGTGTTTTAATCATTATTGTGATGTGTTGGGTAGGTAGATTTGAGATCTGGATGCGACTGGAATACGAAGACTTGTGGTAGCAGTTTTTTTTTTTTTTTATATATATATACATAAATACCCCAAACTAATAACTTTTTGGCTAGTATTAATGTTCTGTATATTTTTTATTGGTAACAATAATTGTAACTTTATGCAATTCTGTGTGGATCTGTTTATTTCTGACCAGTAACTAGTATTATTACTTTTATATATTACATAGTTTTGAGAAAGAAATCTTTGACGAAGAATTGCTCAGACTTGGCGGTATTATCGAATTGTTCAAAACAGCCATATAAAATATAATTCTGATGTTAATGCGTACAGGACAAGTGAGAAATGAGCTGTATGAGGCGGTAGATTATTATGATACAGTTGGCCCCTAAGGACATCCGGAGTCGCAGCTGTTTCCTCAAAGCGTTGTTTACCCAGGTGCCTAAACTGACACGTAAACTCGGGCAAGCGACACCTAGCACGGCTGCACTGTGGAACAAAACGAAACTAGTTAATTTACATACCTAGCAAATTTCTTAATCTAATCTTTCACATTGTGTAAAAAATAAAATATATTTCGTAAAACGTTTTAATTTGAACGAACAACAATGTTGTGACATTGTGCAGATTGTATTGAATGTTTCACAATACGTCTAGTAGTGTAATGGCCACCGGAGTTGCAACTAACTTCCTGCCATACGTGAACAATTCCAGCTAGATTTCCAAAGACTCTCTCCGCATCTGCGAAGCGAACAACAAACAGGAAACGCTCATGCCATGAAATTGACAGACGTACGGCTTTAACCACTCCGCGTCCAAGGGGTCGAATCACGCAGCCAATCACGTCGTAGAAGAAAGGCGGGTCTTCCGTTTACGTGACGCAAATTTCACTGGTAATCTCCGAAGCCCCACCTTTTGTGTTTCCCGCACCGTCAATCAAAAATAAGAAAAAAAATCGACCCGAATCTCCGATCACAGCCCGCCTTTGATTAAAACAATCATGTTGGGAGTTTAAATGAACAGATAAACCTCCGATTTTTTACCTTTTCACGCTATGACTGGTACGTAACACTTAGCCCGATCGAAGCACAGCACCGCCGGTGAGTTTGGAGAGCCATTAGCAAAGCGAGCTAGCTCAGTGTTTAATCTTTCTCAGCAGCAACGCTAACCGTTAGCCAGCTAGCCTCACTTTAACAAAGTAAACATTCGAAAAGACTGTTGCTCAGGCAACGCGAAAGCAGAAAGAACCGCCTGATTCGTTTAAATTCCAGGCGGTTTGGCGGCTAATCTCCGCCTTTTCGAGGTGGGAGTTCGTTGAGCAT
This sequence comes from Poropuntius huangchuchieni, assembly GCA_004124795.1. Lineage (NCBI taxonomy): Eukaryota > Metazoa > Chordata > Actinopteri > Cypriniformes > Cyprinidae > Poropuntius > Poropuntius huangchuchieni. Next base: position 10,517 of record SCHK01404825.1, on the reverse strand, counting down.
GAATTTGTTTTGAGTTTTTTCTCTCGCTGTGTCTCCGTAGCCCCAGAACAGCCAGCGAAACAGCAGGAAATGGCTGCCTTGGACGTGGACAGCAGTCAGAGCGACTTTCTGCAGCCGGCCAGCGGCGCCCAGGACCAGGTATGGGATCCCCCTGTTGGTTTGTCGCTTCCCCGGCGCTGTCTTGCGGGGTGTTGTGGTGTTTTGGTGAAGTTCACACGTTTTAAAAATAGGGGAAAAGTCGAACACTTCCTGTGAGCCTTCGCTTTGTACGGCCACCCACTTTCTTACCCTTTTAAACCCGCCCATTGTGGGTCGGACAGACTCGCCACCGTCGCCTTGCCCGCTTTACCTGCGGTGATCCCGGGTCACCCCCACGATAGGGGAGGACCCCTCCACCGGGAGAAGCCTCCACCCCTGCCCAGGCTGTCACATATCCTCCACAGCTCCACCATTCCCCCTGGAGCGGTTGCGTGCACAGACCTGGCAAACAGAAGCTCTTTGTCACCTTTTGTCATTTGCTCTTGGCCTTTGAAGTGATATAGATCATTTATTTAGCCTTTTCTAGCAGATGCACAGCCGTTGAAAGATGTCAATGTTCGCTATTGAAAAGACAACTGAACTAAATTCCTGAATGACACCTCTTAAGATTAAAGTCGGCATGAATTGAAAATTACCCCCTATCTGTTTTAAAATTCATGTTGTAGATCTTATTGTGAACAATTCATACGTGCATATGTTTCATTTATATATTTCAAGTTTATTATTTTGCATTAGTTTAATGCTTTGACCTTGTACTGTCTAATCAGCTTGTCATAACTGAATATACTGGTGAAAACAACAGACTTCTCTCTGGTGTCCTATGCAGGACTTCCCCAAAACACACCCCTGCAAGCTCTTCATTTGCCTCTCTTTTTTTAGTGCAAAACCCAACTAAAAACAAGGGACTTGGTTCTATCCGTGTTCTTTGATTTTTAGTGCAAAACCCAACTAAAAAACGATGGATAGAACCAAGTCCCTGTCCTTTAATTTTTTCTGTTTCAATAATATATTACACTCAGATGTATGTTACAATACAGAAGAAAAGATCTGTCGCTATTTCTGTTTCATTGTGACTTTTAAGTACTGTGTTTAACATGTTATAATTATTAGTTAAAAGCTTTATCCTTATTGAGGTCTGATGTATAGATGAATTTTCGGCATTAATATTTTCTAATGACATTGACATTAAAGCTTATCACAGTTACACCTTAATGCATAATTTTTTATTCTATAGTGACTTGAATTTCATTATGTGTTTATATATTTTTTTTCAGGCCTGTTGATACCATGGACAATAACTATTTCTGTAAAATTTCAATAATTATTCTGTGAGAATAGGGAAATTCATACCACAGCTATATCGTTAACGACACAGAGGAACAATACAATTTGAAACACTTTCAGAATTATTTTTTTTCCCAGCTGAACTANNNTCGTTAACGACACAGAGGAACAATACAATTTGAAACACTTTTAGAATTATTTTTTTTCCCAGCTGGTGAACTGTAAAGACATTAACTCTGAGCCAATCAGAATCCACTTTAAAGAGCTTGAGCATTTAAAGAAGCAGACAAGCTAACTGCAGCATATGTTGCTTATAAACAGAATGTTATTGTCCACTGGTGTGAACGGTAATATAATTTTAGTTTTTGGCATGAACAGGCCTTTAAACTAATAGTGTAAAGGTGTGGTACAATTTGTCATAAAGCACTTGTACTAATATAATAGTAATATCTCCACCTCACAGCAGACCACAGACCTCACGGCCATCCAGTTGACGGGCTCCTCTGATCGTTGGGAGGTTCTAACGCCTGTGAGCTCAGTGAAAGACGAGCCAGCAGTAGTGCAGGTACCCAGTGGAGGACTTCTGGGCAGCAACGGGCAATATGTGGTGCCACTACAGACTATGGCAGGACAGACCCAGCCTGTTTTTGTGACTGCGGGGGTAGATGGCACCGGTGCCAATGGGGTGCAGTATCAGGTCATCCCTCAGCTGCAGGGAACGGATGGGGCATCACTAAGCTATGCAGCATCCACTGCAGATGGAAGCACGCTGGGTACTGACATTACTATCCTTCCGGATGGGACGCAGGGCATTGCTACAGCCACCAATGCTAATGACCTCCAGGGCCTGCTGAGTCAAAGTGGGCACGTGCAGCACATTCCCACTGTCTCACTGGCCGGCTCAGGGTTTGGTGCACAGGGCCAGGTTGTCGCTAATGTACCAGTGGGGCTGCCGGGCAACATCACGTTAGTGCCGATAAATAGCTTGAGTAACATGGATCTCGAGTCTTTGGGGTTGGCTGGTGCTCAGACCATAGCGACAAGCGTTACTGCGGATGGCCAGCTCATCATGACTGGTCCCACCACCTCAACAAGCGATAACCAGGGTGACAGCAAATGCACAGAGCCACTAATCGCCAACGACGCTAACGCTAATGCCTTTGTGCCAACCACCACATCATCCACGACGACGTCGCTCCCTGAGACGATAGACGGGACTGGCGTTCTCACCCAAGCCACTGCTGTATCAGTCGGGCAGCAGGATCCATCTTACATCCAGCAGAACCACACGGCTGGTGGTGAACCGGTGGTGCAGCTCTTACCAGCGCAGATGGCGGATGGAGTGGCGCAGACACTACAAAGCGTGCAGCTGTTGAATGCTGGTACGTTTCTAATCCAAGCCCAAACCGTCTCTCCCACCGGCCAGATCCAGTGGCAGACCTTCCAAGTTCAAGGTGTTCAGAACCTGCAGAATCTACAGCTGCCAGCTGCTAGTGGGGTCTCATCCCCCCAAATTACCCTTGCCCCTGTGCAGACCCTTTCTCTTGGGCAAACTGGCACCACAGGTGCAATGGGACAGATCCCGAACCTTCAGACAGTCACAGTCAATTCTGTTGGTCACTACCAGCAAGATGAGAACACGGAAAGCCACTCAGGTATGCAGAAACATACTTTGTTTACGACAAGCGTTATCTTAAAAAAAAAAATAAAAAAATAAAAAAATAAAAACTTTTTTGTGAAAACGTTAATGACTTGATCATGGGAATTCATTGGTTGAAGGTGTGGGAAGCCTGTTTGAATGAAATGGCTAAATTCATTAAATTAGTCCTGAATACTTTTTTAAAATATATTGTGTAGCTGTTTTATTGATTGTCTTGCAATCTGTCTTAAACGATTTTCCCCTTTCTGTTTGTGCAGAAATTCAAATTAAAGAGGAGCCAGAGTCTGATGATTGGCCAAATTCCACCCTGAACCCCAATGATTTGTCGCATCTGCGTGTGCGGTTGGTTGAGGAGGATAAGGAGGGGACAGGCCTAGAGGGAAAGAGACTACGTAGAGTAGCCTGCACTTGCCCCAACTGCAAAGAAGCTGGAGGAAGGTAATGTATATGTCAATGCAGCGGTGCAAATGCTGTTCTAACAGATGAATAATTCTTTTTTTGTAACATTTTTGTGTAATTTCAGAGGATCAAGTATGGGAAAGAAGAAACAACACATTTGTCATATCCCAGGGTGCGGTAAAGTGTATGGTAAGACGTCCCATCTCCGAGCTCACCTGCGTTGGCATTCGGGAGAGAGACCCTTCATTTGCTCGTGGAGTTACTGTGGCAAGAGATTCACCCGCAGCGACGAACTCCAGCGTCACCGCAGAACACACACAGGTATGGGCACCCTGGAAAAGATCAGGATCTAGAATTACATCATATATTTCACTGGGACCCATTATACATGATTATCATTATACACTTTGTCCATTTTGTTTGCTTGTCTACTTCCAGTAGTTCTATATTGAATGTTGTTTTACTCTTATTTTTGTTTTTCAGGAGAGAAGAAGTTTGTGTGCCCAGAGTGCTCGAAACGTTTCATGCGGAGTGACCATTTGGCCAAACACATTAAAACTCACCAGAATAAAAAAGGGCTAAACTCCAACACTGGGGCAGGTCAGACAGAAGCTGCTGCCCCCTCGGACACCATCATCACGGGGGGTGGAGCCACTCTCATCCTCACCAATCTGCAACAGGCTGGCACCCAGGACCTTCTTTCAAACTCCGACCTCCCGCTCCAGTTGGTCACTGTGTCTGCCAGCGAGGTCATGGAGTGACCAAAATCACGCCCACTTTCACAGCTCGTCTGCTTTTCACTATCAATTTTTATATATATGATAAAAATATATATATATATATATTATAAATATATATATTTTAAAAATGACTTATCCATTTATGTTCAATAGCAGTCTTTTGTACAAACAAGGCAAAAAAATGACATTAAATGTGGTTCCAGTTTCTACTGAGACACACACACACACACACGCACGCACGCACCCGCGTAAGCGTCTACATGCTCATATGAACTCGTGCTCATACACAAGTACATACACAGAAATGCCTTATTTTGTATCATAATCTGTAGTATAAAATGCTGGAGTTGCATGTGTTTTTACTTTTGCTCATGTATATGTTCAGGGGACGATCATTAGAGAGTGTGATTGTGTAATGGACGTTATGGTACACAGAAAGCCAGGATATGTGTGTGTGAGTGAGTGATTACAGTGAGACTGTTCTGTGAAAATGACAGCAGGAGAAGGACACAGTCTGCTGTGAGGGAGACTTACTCATGATCTGTCCATTTTTATCCTCCTCCCTCTCGGCTGGCCTTCGTCCAAATGTGTCTTCACTCTTGCTTTTATTTTTATTTGATGTCATGTTAGTGGTCATTGCGCTCTCGGTCGCATGTCCTCTGGATCTTGTTTGAGGATCTTCTGATTTCATTGTTCTGCTGCCCACATGCAACTCGAACAAGACATCAGGTGGCAGAGTAAAACAATCGTGTAATAAACTTTCTTTTTCTTGTATCGTTGCTCTTATTGCTCTCCAGATTATCCCTGTAACATTCATAATGTATCTTCCATTTCTTTTTGTTTTCTTCAGCCCCAAGCTGTTTATAGCCACAATTTATGTAGTCTAATACTGATTTTGTTGTATCAAAGACTCCTCGTTTTGATTACTTTTTAAATGTGTAAAATTTGATGTTACTTTTGTACAACTTTTTTTTTTTTTTTTCAAATGCAACACAATTAAAGTCGGAAACCTTCCTATGACTCTTCCTAACTAAAAGTTTGTTTCTAAATGCTTCAGATTTCTGGTGTTGATACCTATGTATGAACTGAATGAGGAAATTATACATATGCCTAAATACCTCAAAATACTGGTTATTAAAAATAGCAAACTGCCATACAACTATTCCCATTGTTTATAGTATGTATACTGTGCACAGTATGTGAATGACAGAATGCCTGGATGCCTTACTTTGCAGAAACTTCAATGCACGTTGTGCTGGGTATATTCATTGTTTTCCCACAATGCAATTTGTTCAACTTAATCTTACATTTAAAGTCTGATAAAAGTCCCAGAAGTATTTTTTTATTTCTTTTTTTTACATTTCTACACGGCTGGACACATTTTTATGAAATTAATGATTAAATGCAAAAATAATGTTTTTATTTCTGAGATACCTGGACCCTATTCACTGAATTAAACATTGATGAAGCATACAGCTGTTTGAAGCATTTGTCATGCGTGCATACTGTTTATAACACAGTAGGCGGTATACAGTATATACTGTGTGGTATTCTGTAATACCCTAGGCTGTTTTGAATGGAATACTACTAGCTTACTCTTTGCTGAATACTGCCTACTACTTTTAGTAAGTGAAACAGCAGGCATTATGGAACAATATGGTTTGCTTTGTTCTTATCATCTGACCTTATGTTGCATGTTTCAGTCAGCAAATCCAGTCATTTTTATGGAAATAATATTTAATTCAAATAAAATTAAAGTTAACATTCATTTTTCAATACAATTAAGTCATTTACATTGCATTATGGGATGTAGTGTAGTGCACAGTGTTTTCTGTTGTATTGTGCACATTTTGGAAAATGTAAGAAAGTTAACATCCTGTGCACTCTATCCATGCTTTATACTTAAGGAATATGGAGAACTTGTAAAATAGAATGGAATTAGTAAAATTCCAAATATCCCCAAGTCATTAACGTTGTATAAAGCCTTGTCATGTTTAATACGCAAATTTCTAAGGTCTTTAAATAAAAAAAAATAAAAAAAACTGTTGTACACAATCTTCTTTATGCCTTCTGTCGTCTAATTGTAAGTTTATAATTTTTGCAAATGAAAATCTAAATTCTGACATAGTCCTCCTTTAACACGTGCCTTTTTGCAGTGAAATTTTTACTAATTTTTGTGCATGTAAGTAACTTACATTGTTAGTAATATTTAATGATGAATACATTTTGAACAGAAGCAACTTCGTTATCCATCAATGATATATATAAAAAAATAAAATCATGTTAAAATATGAGTGTCATATACTGTAAATAATCACTTCTAATCGTCACTGTATTGTATTGTAGCTATTATATGTTTTGCCCCACAAATAAAAACTACAGAGCTTTGATCATAAAACTAAGTATCGAAATATTATCTTACTATTACACTATATTATTAGGCTACTATATTATACTTACTGGAAGATACGGGGTGAAATTTGATATTCATATTTTATGGCGGTAGCTAATTGCTATTGTTATAAAGAGCTTGTCGATTTACATACAAGCTATCAAAATTTTATACTTTCTGGCCATATAAAAATCTACGGCAAATGCATTCAATTAGCTACATATTTTTGTTTATTGTGGGCCTCTGAATAAAACTGAGGTGTTTTGTTCCTCCTCGAGTGTGAGCTCCATCGGCTATTCTTCTAACCTATATTATGTTTAGCCAGCCGATTTTTAAAGATTTCTTTCAATATTTTATTTTTTTCGATAAATTGTTCTATTAAAAGAACTCTTTCATATCTCACACTTCACAGGGTTACGACTGAACGTCTTCTATGATGTTATGAAGATTGTAGATTGTATGATTTACTCCAACCTATCGACTAGACTAAAATGTCATTGTTCATTTAAAAACCATAAACTCTGGCATCAATAGAGGGCAGTGTCCTTCTCTTAAACGTGTGATTTTGAGGGTCACAGTCTGCTGTAGTTTTAAGTTGCTATTATCTTAATTTCTCTTCTGAATGTGCTTCAGATCTTTAAATTGATTTTAAAATACATGTGTATCACATGAAAGATGATGCATCAGATCATCTTAAAATATCTGGATATCAGGTTATACAGTGTCTATGTGCCTGATACTCTTGCTGGCTTTTCCACTGCACGCTCAGGTTTCATTAGCACCAGGTGTGTGCTTCTCTCACACAACGTGGGTGCAGATACACAAAAAGCCATTGACCCTGTTGCCATAGTGACCTGACTCTACAGAAGGAGTTCAGTTTCTCTCCCCCACTGGAGAAGGCGGCAAAGAACGACCCAGCGGATGGGACCACATAAAGCTATCGCATCATTTAATAATGGAAAGATAAAGATACTTGAAACTCGGTAGAAGGTGAGAGGTTTGATACCATAACATGTTTTGGTAAATGGACAATTTACCACTGGACTGTATGGTTTGAGTTGTTTTCCTCTTCCTTTTTGTTTCTCAGCATGGCTGAGGCCGGTGTGCGTGTTCCTACGGAGCAGGTGAAGATGAGTGCCATCTCTGATGAGCGTGTGGACTTCCTCAGGGAACAGGCCTTTACCACTCTACGACTCAAAACTGACAAATGGAACCGTTTTATTGGATTGGAGGACAACCAGAGGGCTTTGCTTGATTTCTTTGATCAGGGCTGGAGAGAGTATCTCATTTTGTTCGTGGGACCAGGAGGAACTCTACATGCAGGAGATGAACAGGTGAGTAGGCTATATCAAATACACTCATACACACTCATCTTTAATGTTCTGACTAACAGAAAGTTCAGTCTCCCTCACTTTGTTCTCAGTGTGGTGTTAGGATGCCATTTCTTCTGCAAGTGTCTCTCATGTTCAGTGCACTGATTGGCTTTTGGTTTTCGAAATAAGTCATCACTTGTTTCGAGTGCTTTCGCTTCTGAAAGCACTACGCCCGTCTTTTCCTCCCCAAAGAGCTCCTCTTCCTGGTGGACCAAACTTCTGTGTGTCTTTAAAAAAAAGAAGGGCGTCATCTCCAAAACCACCTTTAGGACCCAGCTCTGGCTCGGAGAGGTTGCGGCACAACCCATGGACCATGCTCCTTTGCTCATCTCTCAGGTAAACACAACTAAAAATGTTAGCTATTATCACAGCTAGGCAATTGTAATTATATTTGAATTTTAATACCTGACATATTTATTTTAGTACTTAGTACATCTTAAACTTATTTTATTGCCAAGCAACATTTTGCAAATGTTTTTTTTTTGTACACTTAAGATTTTTCTATTATTTATTTCAGCCTTATTTCAATTTACAAAAATGTTTTTTAATAGTTTTGCTTAATAAAAACAACATTGAAGGTAGGCTACCCTATACGAAATGGAAAAAACCCCCCATATGTTTATAGGTGTTGGTCGCAGTGCTGGGAAGTCCCCTGAATCAGTCCGCCTGGCCCCGGGTGGTTGGTCAGGACATTTGCAGACACCTTGAGTATCTGCTCAGTGAAGCAGTCACACTTAGAGGGCGAGCTCAGGGTCGAACGCTACTGCCCCTCCCGCTGTGTGTGGAGAGAAAAAATGAGCACCAGCTCAGGTATGAACATGTACACTACGTGCCAATCACTCACTCAATCAATCAATCATCATTTGATCAAACATTTACCAAGCATGTGATATCATGTAACATTTGTGTGTGTGTGTAGCTCGGACACCTGTCTGATTGACAGGGCGTTATTGTACTCCATTGAGACCATGGTCATTCAGTGGTGTCGACTGATGGGCTCTGTGCTGCAGCGGGACTCATCTAAGCTCCTGCACCAGGGGGACCACCCAGGCCCCACAGTGGAGCTTATTTTCTGGACTAAACAGAAAGAAAACTTATTAGGAATCCAGAAGCAGGTGAAA
>SCHK01404765.1:0-11737 GCA_004124795.1 Poropuntius huangchuchieni | reverse complement strand
ATTAATGCTAAGATTATATGGGCACATGAACTCGTGAAATAGTATTACTGACTACAGTTCACTTCATCAGTAACAAGACTACAACATAACTGTCTGTTTTGTTTCTTTCACATTCCAAGTCTTTTGCTTTGCCTTGCTAAAATGAGTCATAGCAATACTTGAACACAAAAAGACTGTTGCTTATCAAATAATCGTATATGCATGCTGCAAGAGCACAATACTGTATGTCTGTGTGTCAATGCATGTGCGGGTGTATTACTGCAAGAAAACTGAAGAAGGAAGGAAAGAGAAGATTTACACGTGTGGGAGAGAGAGCATCTAAAAATGATATAGCACAAGAAGGATAAAGACACAGGATAGAGATCCAGCTGATTGGTAGCCATAGTAACGACAGCGGAGGCAAGTGTCGTGATGTGTTTGTGATGTGTTTGTGATGCACACGCAACATTAGTACACACAAACACATGCACACACACACTCAATAACACACAAAAAAACAATTCAGTCCATTATCTTTCCATCCTTCAAGAAACAAAGCATGAAAGAAATGTAACATTAGAAAAATTAATGATTTCTTCCTTAAACAGCCTGAGTCATAGAAACCATTGAATTCCTATCACTGTTATCAGCACTAAAAAGGTGATATATCTATATTCGTAGATAGATAGATAGATAGATAGATAGATAAGGGCCGTCACCACTATAAACTATATATATATAATATTATAATAGTCAATCTGTCCCCCCAATATTTTATATTTGTGCACTGATCTGCTGCACTACATAAAGCAGCGCTGTTTTTTAGCATGACAAAAAAGTTTAAAAGTTACATTTTAAGCTTGGTCTGCCTCAGCGGTCTCACAGCACTTGTCAGTGTCAAAATAACTGAGATGGACAATCAAATCACAGTAGGTGGGGTTTATTGTTCACAGAAGCAGAGCGCGAATTCCTGCGCGAAGCAACAAATTAACGTTGAAAAAGAGCGAGGTAAGATGGAAGTTTCAAATCATTTAATACGAGTCATCTGTTTTACGATAGAGATGTTAAATGACCGACAGCTATATCCAGTGATGCAAACTACTCGACTTCAGTATTGAAGCTAATTTATTAATAAAAGTAACAGGGCAGGAAGTTTCTGTGCTCCTGAATGTTTCTGTGTGCGCGCTGCATGATCTGCGATATTAAATATATTATATTTAAAATAGAAACAATACTACATTTTTTATTTATCTTTTTTATATATAGAGAACTGACCACATTTACTTATTTTTAAAATAAAAAAAATGAAATGTATATGCATGTTTATTATTTAAAATTCATTTATCAAAGATAATGCAGTATGTTTTGTTCAAGTAGGTTGAAATACGACCTGCAAAATCACATGTAAAACTGATATGAATCAATACAAAAAGCAAATAGCTAGCCTCTCTTTTTATATCTTTAAATAAATATTTATTTGAGCTTCACTTCCTTTTAGGCCATAACATAACAACCTCATATCTTTTGCTGTGTGCACATTCAGAGTTCATAAAACATCCTGATATAAGTTGATAAAGTCTGGATTATAGTTAGGGTTAAGGTTAAGGCTGTGGGATAACTCACCTCCACAAATAGGAAACATGGTACAATGGAGCTACTGCTCTTCACAGCAGGCTTCTCTTCTGCTGCCATTGTAGATCCCGCTTCTTTCTGCTCTGTTCCTCCTCTCACACTCCCACTTTATTCTTCTCACATGAAAGAGAAAGAAAGAACAGGTCAGGAGCTAGAAAACTCAATTACAATAACTTAATCGTCCTTTGCATGTCTGAAGGATATTCTCCTGCATGACTACATTAAAACACAACCCCATAACCCTATGTCGAAATATGAATACAGGTGACCAGAAAACAAAAATGTCCAATCAGGTTATATTGAGAGCCCATGTTTTGTGTGACACACGTGCAAGGTTAATTTTTATGTTTATGTGTGTTTTAATATATTTTATTTAATATTTTATATACAGGCATATTAATAAAAAAATTATCATATTAATTAAAATAAATACATTTTGTTTATTAAAATTCATAACATATTTAGATTTGTGCATTAAAATGTGTATTTGAAAATTCTAAATATACTATTTATAATATATATAAGTTTTTATATATACATATATTGTAAACATTAATTCTAAATATAAACATTTATTATTATCAGTAACTAACTTTATGAATTATATGAATTGTAGTAATTGATCTCAGACAAAACAACAAACCTTCTCCAAACCTGCAATAGAACATATTTATTATTTACATATTTAAATATGCTACTTATTGCATTTTATTATAATTTATTTATTGTATTTCCTGTTCTTGTGTATGCTGAATAGAACATTTTTTTATTCCCATTGACAGTTACATGACCCAAAAAAGGTTTATATAAATGGTAAACTGAAATACTGCTTATTGGATTGTCAAATTAAGTGACTACTCTTTACTTGACAGAGAGCTTAATGATGCAATCATTTGTAGTGGGTTACAATCTAATTAGCACTTGCAAAGTCCCTTTACCCTAGTATTCATTTAGGAACAGATGGTCTAAACCGACCCAGGACTCTCTAGGACTGGACTGTGACTGGTCTGTGAACCACCGAGCAGCATTTTGTCAGCAGGTCTGTTGAACATCACAGCATAAACCTCTGAGTTCAGGACAGGGAAATGAATATCACATGAAGGCAGGCACTAAAGCTCTACGACAGAAAGCATCTAGTACATGCCTCCGCTTTTAGTGCGCCTTACGCTCACAGCGGTCAACATTTTACATCTGTCAGCGTGCGAGTCCTCAGATAATGTAAAAAATGGAGTGGCAGACCTGCATTTTTTGAAACGTTTCCTCGTTGCCGGGCAACACTGGAAGGTTTTCTAAAAAGTCTGTCTATGTGGTGTGCCGTTTTAATGTCTTTGAGGAAAAAGGAAGCTAAAGTGCACAATCCCAATTCAGTGCTCTAATGTAAGACTCTAGGGTTAAATTCACCCAAATAAACAAGAAAATTGGCCAACCTTGAAGAAGGTTTAATAAGAAAATTGGGTGTCTCTCATTCACTGTCTTTTATGCATTATAATTTGCTTTTGTTTAGTCTCGCTTATGTTAACATGCTTTGATGATTATGTAGATGCTTTAAACTTAAAAAAATGGATGCAGGTAAAGTGTCTGAAAATCTGCTCGTGTGTAGACTCAGACTGCACACCCACAGACCAGCCGTGGACTCATTACAGACAGTCTGCTGCATGTTAAAAAATAGTAAGATTGTTGCCAAAATTGTAAGCTAGAATCAGTGCATGTTCTGGAAATCAGAGCGGATGAGTTCTTATCTATTCATCGGGAAACAATATTATACTGAAACGCAGAATGAAATGTAATTTGAATTTGAAAGTATGATAGTTTAATTGAACAGTTTCAAGGTTTATAGGCCTTAGAATAGATGAATATAATTTTTTATTTAGTTTATATTTTATTGTTACATTCTGTGTAAACCTATAGGTGGAAAAATGCTTTACCCAGAATGCACCTGTGCTGAATTTCCTCTTATTTCAATTCATTAAATTCAAATTTAAATGCAATTCCTTTTAGTGTCATTTCAGTTCAACTTCACAAATTTAACTTACTATTTACAACTGTTGCACATGATGATGAAGCAAATGCATGGTTTAACTAAAATACTATCAAGGCAAAATCAATAACAAATTTAAGTATATTAATTTTAATTATCTTTTAATATGAAATGACAAAATTGTTTTTTTGTCCAAAAAATGTAAACTTTTTGCATTATTCTTGAGGTCAGATGGCACTAACTGAACAGGTTTTGTGGGCAAAGTGGGAAAGACATGCTTGACAGTCAAAAGTCTGGCTGTGTATGACTAACTCTTGTGTATCATACAGCCCTATGTACTCTACAGAGCCAAGCTGACAAACAATCACAAAGACAATGGCTAAATTAACCTCTTATAATGAAGAAGCCCCTTCAAACAGGAGGACTTTTCCAGCGATGTATATGGTAGCTGGATTACCACAAATTGAGACTAGGTTGTTATATCCTCAAAGGACACTTGAGCTTCAATTAGTACAGTCAAACACTGTAGGCTCCCAAAGCGGACCAACTCCATTATAACGCAGAGCTTGCCCTGACTTTCCATTATATATTAATATAGATGGCCTGTCTCAGCCTTTATATTAGATTAGAGTTCAGAATGATTGCTATTCAAGAATGGTGATAAGTACAGCAAAACATCTCCTCAAGGTCTTTTACTTTGCATCAAATCCTATAATGAAGAATTACTCTTGAAATATCTTCAACAAAACAAACTGACAAAACAACTCGCAAAGAAAAGGACATACGTAGTATTCAAAGTTAAGATCAAAGTTCAGCTTAAATGTTACATAAATTTGACTAAATGATAATGCAATACTGATTACATTGAAAAGAAAAAAAAAACTAAAGAGAAACGCTACAACAATAAACTGTGTAAAAATGTACACTACTGAACAAAAGTCTCCTGATATCTTCCGATAAAATCAAAAGTTTTGCAGAACTGTTTTACTAGACATGACTGGCGGTTGCTAAAGTGTTCTGGGTGGTTATAGCAAGCCTTTCATATCTATTACTGCACAAACAATGCAATATGAATTACATCTCAATGTGAAGTATATGGGCTGAACAATTAATAATCAAATAAAACCAAAATCGCAATACAGTTTAGTATGATTATCAGATCGCAGAGGTTGTGATAAATATATGCGCTGTGTTTTTCAGAGTGAAGTGCAGCACTATTTTCTTTTACACATGATAATCCAGTAAATGCTGCTCTACACAAACTTATCTCTGTTCTGAGTTTGGGTCGATTTAATGTCATTTGGGAACACGACATGTGCCAACCATCTTCCCAAATCTATAATGAGAAGCACTTACAAACCAGCTGTTGTCAGAAGCTTTGGAAATGGCTCCCTGTAGTTTTCCACCAGAATAAAAGCTCTATGATTTAACGTGTGAAAATGAAGAAATTAAGACAGCCATAAATATTAGTATTGAAACTTTACAGTTGTGCTTTAAATTATTTTTTTTAAATGCTTGATTTTTTTTTAACAGTGAAATATTACAACAGTACTATTCAATTTTGACTTTTTTTCTGCAGAACACAAAAGAAGATATTTTCAAGAACGCTCAACACTTAACCCCACTGACTTCCATGCACAACAAAAACCACCGAGACATTTTTCAAAATACTTTTGTATTCCTCAGAAGTAAGTCATGCAGGTTTTTAAAATGAAATGAGGTCGAGCAAATGACTTTTAGTGAATGTACTAAACATCACTAAAAAGATCCATCCCTTCATTGCATCCTGTACAACTGAAACTCATAAACACTTACCAAAACATGATGCACGACTCTTTGTCACTTGTCTTGCTCTCTTCTCTGTATTCCTTCATTTGTCCAACCCAGTAATAAAAAGACACATGCTCAAGAGCGTAATCCTCTTGCAGGCGTGCTGTTGTAAGCACCTGGATTACACTGTGTGTACGTGTCTATCGCTCTACTGTCTCATCTTTGATTTGAACGTGTCTCTGTGTTTGAGCCACCCCCAAAACACAAGCACGTTTCAAATCACCACATGCATCAGCCGTCAGCATCGCAATTTCAAGCTATTAAAGCAAGGTGGGGGATGTATGCGAAAGCTATAAGAGCGTAAAACCCTAAAGGGATTTTGCCATACAGGGTAATTAGAGCTAGCGTATGGGGAATACCACACCCCCACCACCCTCCTTCCTTCTCCACGTCCTTCTGATTTCCAGCGATATGGGGCAGGAAACATCACTCATCCTTCCAGGGTGACTCACTCCAAAGCGGCCACACTCGCCCCCACATGCACCCATGCACCCTGAAATTACAGTCATGCACCGTCCACGATGACCAAAACTGTTTGCATGCACAATTAGATGGATAGCCAGACTTACTTCACACCCTACGGCCGTCGCGATGGATTCCTATGAAGTGGCCATAACGTGCGTTTTCCAGTGCACCGATCCAGCTTCCCTCTCCGCGTCCTGGTTCTTCCGTCTATCCACCCACCCACGCAGGAATTTTTTTTTTCTCGCGAAGCGTTTCCTCACA
Organism: Poropuntius huangchuchieni; assembly: GCA_004124795.1. Classification (NCBI taxonomy): domain Eukaryota; kingdom Metazoa; phylum Chordata; class Actinopteri; order Cypriniformes; family Cyprinidae; genus Poropuntius; species Poropuntius huangchuchieni. The sequence goes on along the minus strand of SCHK01404765.1, from coordinate 5,592 downwards.
TTAGCGCACGCAGATGCGCTCACGGTCTGTGTGCAAACCGCGCACAGGCGGATCCCTCTTTAATGAGGCGTGAGAGATTAAACCGTCACCTCAACCGCAGCTCTCCAGTGCGGCTGCAGCCAGTGCGCGTGTGCGCGTGATACTCGGCGCAACGGGGAGTCTAGGAGAGAGTCTGATTTGTATTCAGACTCGTGCCTCCCTCCCTCTCTCTCTTGCTCAGGATTCAGGTAACACTGTGAGATGCAGTGAATGTAGGTTAATGTTATATTCAAAGTGATCTGCTGTGGGTCAAGCGTGCCGAAGCCTCTACAGCGTCTAAAACAAATAGCAGCAGCATTGCACTCATTAGTGATGCTTGCATCAGTATTGATATTAGTAATGCATACCGAGTAGTCTAATGAATGAACGGTGACCCACATAAGAAAAATGACCCTAGTAATTGGGAAGGGGTCATATTATTGGTTGCCAAAGGCTACAGTGTTAAACAACGGAATTAATGAAACAACTGGCAATAGCAGGTGTTTTATGAAATGTCTTACTAACTGAATCAGAACTCTCCATGCGACTTTCCTGTAGAAATGACTGATTTCTGGTCTTTCATTTGTCGCAGATGTGGACTGATTAAGAAATATGTGGCTTGATTAAGAAATTGTCTCAAAAATGAAAATTCTTGGGTTACTTTATGGATGTGCTTCTTTGACAATCTTGCAACAAAGCTAGAACACCCTAACAACCATCTAGCAACGCCCTAGTAACCATCCCAAACACCATGACAACCATCAATCATCCAGAACACTGTGACAACTATCTAACAACACCCTAGCAACATTCCAGAACACCCTTACACCATAGCAACCATTCAGAAAACTGTGACAATCACATAGCAACGCCCTAGCAGCCAGCCAAATCACCATGACATCCATCTAGCAACACCCTAGTAGCTATCCAGGACACCTGAACAACCACCTAGCAATCATCCAGAAAAACCTAACAACTAGCAATGCCCCTGCAACAATTCAGAACACCCTAACAACCACCTAGCAATGCCCTAGCAGCCATTCATCCAGAACACCCTGACAACCACCTAGCAACGCCCTAGTAACAATCCCAAACACCATGACAATCATCAGCCATCCAGAACACTGTGACAACTACCTAACAACACCCTAGCAACATTCCAGAACACCCTGACAACCATCAAGCAACCATAGCAGAAACTAACAACTAAGCAAAGCCCAAGCAACCATACAGAGCCCTTTAGCAACCATCTTGCAATGCCGTAGCAACCATCCAGAACACCCTGACAACCACCCAGTAAAGCCCTAACAATCATCCAGAACACCCAAACAACCACCTAGCAATCATCCAAAAAAACCTAACAACTAGCAATGCCCATGCAACAATTCAGAACACCCTAACAACCACCTAGCAATGCCCTAGCAACCATTCATCCAGAACACCCTGACAACCATCTAGCAATGCCGTAGCAACCGTCCACAACACCCTGACAACCACCTAGAAATGCCCTAGCAACCATTCATCCAGAACACCCTGACAACCATCTAGCAATGCCGTAGCAACCGTCCACAACACCCTGACAACCACCTAGAAATGCCCTAGCAACCATTCATCCAGAACACCCTGACAACCATCTAGCAGTGCCTTAACAACTGTCCAGAACACCCTGGCAACCACTTAGCAATGCCAAAGCAAGCATCTGTAACACCTTATCAGCTAACTTAGCAGTAGGTTTTGCTGGGCAAACATTACATATTCTTCAGAAAATGTCAACATTTATTTATAGACAAAAGTATCATCTGTTTCAATTAAAATCCCTTCTGTATATTCCTTTAATGTTAGAAGCAAACAGTAATGAGGTCACTGAGTAAATGCAAATGAAACCTGAACTAAAGCAGCTTGCATGTCTCAGGGGTGAGTTATGTGCATTATAGCAGTCCATCGGGTGCAAATGTGACTTAACCTTTACTTCTATGTGTGTGTTATCGGACAGCTCTGCTTAACGCCCGTCAGGCTGCAGTCCCTAGAGCCCTGTATTCAGTCAGGCAGTGCTGCTCACACTTGATAGGGGTTGGAGAAAGAGAAAAATCAATAAAGACCTTGAACGCCTCATATTTCTACTATGCATGTCAGCTGCATACAAGCAAACAATGTATTATATTTTTCAAGGCCAGAAGGATGAATAAAAACAGCACAAAAAGGGCAGATTCATGAATATTTAAAATGTTACTAGAAAGTGAACCAGTTCAGATCATTAATGTTTTTTTTATTTTTTTAAAATAATAATTCATGTGACATCAGTGGTTCTACCATAATTTTACGAAGCTACGAGAATACTTTTTGTGTGCAAAGAAAACAATAATAAGGACTTTATTCAGCAAATCGTCTCCTCCGCGTCACCCTGTAGCACCATTTTGGAGAGCATCACATAAAAAAATTTATGTTGTTCTGTGTCAGCAGCACCGTACCTGGATACGTTGTTTACACTTTGATCTGAACATAAACAATGTAGGCCTATCCATTCTGTGTACATGCGTTGCATATTTTGTTATGTATGTGATAGGCTACTCTCCAAAATAGCACTATAGCTTTGTGGAGGAGACGAATTGTTGAATAAAGTCATTAGTTTTGTTTTCTTTGCACACAAAAAGTATTCTTGTAGCTTCGTAAAATTACAAATTAACCACTGATGTCACATGGGTTATTTTATTGATGACCTAACTATGTTTCTGGACTTTGATCGTGTTAGGATCCTTGCTGTCTATGGAGGGTCAGAGAGCTCTCGGAGTTCATCAAAAATATCTTAATTTTGTTCCAAAGATGAACAGAGGTCTTACGGGTTGAGAATTTATAAGACTTACTGTAGGCCTACAATTTGTCCCTGGTGGACATCCAAAAAATACTTACACTGTATATTATTTTGGTGAAACTCACTAACCAGAACTCAGTTGAACTGTGTAAGATTTGCACCAGACAACTTGCGTTCAGCGCCGATTTTATGTGCACATATGCACTGTTACCTGATTTGCATAATTCCTTCAGTGAATTAGGTGCTAAAGCAACGTAAACAGCTTATGCAAATAAACGGCACCAACAGCGGGTGCAACTCATTCTTCCCCTCATCTCCCCCCACAGTGTAATGTGCAACGGGTAAATGAACATCATGTTTCATTAGAGCTCGTTTGAGAAGATCTTGTAGAACCTCTGGTTCCCTAGAAACATGCCTTTCTTTTCTGCCGCCGCGTGGGAAATGATGCATGTTATTCAGCGCACCAGATGGAGAACTGATGCAGACTACACTGCTGCGATATGCAAATTAATGGCATTCCCTTATTAAAATTCATGACAAAAAAGAGGTCGTAACCAGCAAACAGTCAGAGTGGACAGGTTGTATTCCTTCAATTTTTTTTCCAGTACAGCACAGTGGCGCTAAAATTGCGAGACAAAAAAGACAAAGTGTCTCCCTGTAGAAGTAATGCATTTCTCAAACACAATATTGCAATTCTATATAGAAACTATAAACCGTAATATTTTGAATAAGATGTTCTTTAATTATTTTTCTGCAAAATAAGGAACATAATTCCACTTTAGTAATTTTAAGAGACAATGTGTAAACAAAACATGTTCCTGTTAACAAATACTGCTATTTTTATCAGTTGATCCAGTTCCTGAAGAATAAAACCTAGTATGGCTTACATTTTTCTTCTTGAATAGCCTGCAAAACAAAACAAGAACATTTTCAACACAAACTAAATGACATTCACTCTTAAAAATAAAGGTGCTTCACGATACCACAGAAGAATCTTTTTGTCTAAATGGTTCCATAAAGAACCTTTAACATCTGAAGAACCTTTCTGTTTCACAAAAGGTTCTTTGTGATGAAAGAAGGTTCTTCAGATTATAAAAAGGTAAGAAAGAGTTGGTTCTTTAAAACCTTTGACTTTTTGGTACTTTGTGGAACCAAAAATGTTTTTCTATGGCATTCTAAGAACCTATTGTTGTATTAAGGAAACAACAGAAGAATCATTTAAACAATCTGAAACATTAGCAGTATCTTTTCTAGCTAATGGTTGTCACTCAGTCTTATTAAAGATTTGAATATTTTCATTAAACTGGATGTCTATGTTATTTTTGCAACATGCTGTAATTATGGACATAGAAGTTGCACTGACCACATTTACATGCTCTGGAAAATTGCTAGATTTCAATATTATACCAAATATTAATTAATTATTAACCAGAATATGAAACTTAATTGTATAATGCTGTGACCTTCAAATAATGAGTATTGCAACTCTAAAAGCAGACAGTATGTATTATTAACTGTATGGACACATTTTCTATTAATTTATGAAACTGATATGATCCTATGAGACGATCAAACAAATTAAACAATACATTTCATTTATTTAGACAAATTAGATTTATGACAAATAACATTTACAATAAACAATAAAGGAATCAAATGCTCCCAAGTCTCTTCTAAAACACCAACAGCAAAGACCTGAGATAAACCTTAATGCTCAGAGATTTCTCTCTCATATTGAAGGAGACATGTTGTAATAAATATCTCAGTTTTGCTTTGTTTGAGTATTAACTTTGTTGAAATATTGCAGTTTGATATTTTATTGCAGATTTTGGAACCTGGGTAAATCTGAGAAAAATGTGAGACTATGACATCTGAAGTGAGACAACTGGGTGTTTGTGACTAGAAAAATGTGAGAGGCTGATGACAGACTCTCTTTTGAGACCAATACTTCACCCTCCAAAAATGTACTCATCCTCAGATCATCCAATATGTAGATGACTTTGATGATTTGGAGAAATCACTTGCTCATCAAAGGATCCTCTGCAGTGAATGGGTGCCGTCAGAATGAGAGTCCAAACAGCTGATAAAAACATCACAATAATTCACAAGTAACCCACACCGCTCCAGTCCATCAATTAACATCTTGTGAAATAAAAAGCTGTGTGCTTGTAAGAAACAAATCCATCATTAAAGTGTTCAAAATATCAATCCATAATCCATAATAACGCTTCTTCCAGTTGTCCTCTCACATCAAAACAGTGCAGTATTTTTTTTAGAACTGTTTTGAACTGTTTTGGGTTTTAAAAAGTGTACATATTTCTTTCCTGATTCAGACATCTTTTCACTTGAGGAAGAATTATTATGAATTATGGACTGGTATTTTAGCTGGAACCAATGGTTTGAAGTTAGAAATGTCTTGATGGATTCGTTTCTTACAAACACACAGATTTTGCAATGTTTTTATCAGCTTTTTTGACTCTCATTCTGACGGCACCCATTAGCTGCAAAGAATCCATTGGTGAGCAACTGATGTAATGCTAAATTTCTCCAAATCTGGTCAGATGAAGAAAATAACTCATGTACATCTTGGATGGCCTGAGGGTGAATACATTTTCAGCAAATTTTATTTTTGGGTGAATTATTCCTTTAAGCATAGTGTCTAAGAGAAAGAATAAAGACATCTCACTTGACTGTGACTGAACACATAACATGCAAATACACATTCAGACACACACAAACACAAACACACACACACACACACACAC
>SCHK01404721.1:2904-13100 GCA_004124795.1 Poropuntius huangchuchieni | reverse complement strand
CATCAAATTTTCATTTTTGGGTGAACTATCCCTTTAACTGAGAGCAACACCATGCCGCTTGAGCTATAAAAATATAAAAATAGCAAACTTGGAGCAATCAAATTTTCATCTGTCTCTTTGTCTTTGCACTAATCCTACAATTTCTCTTCAAGAAAGAATTTCCTGCGTTTTTTCTGTCCTCCCCGTTTCATGTAGCAGCTCAGTCTCGTCTGCCCTGACCTGACGTGACCTTTGATTTATTCTTGCCAAAAAAAGAAAGGATGAAATACAGACATGCACACACTGTGGGAAAAGTGAATGGGGCAGAGAGCATTCCGCGATGGATAGAACAGGAAGAAGAGGAGGAGGGGTTTGTGAAAGAAGAAAAAACATACTCTCTGCTAGTTTCCCAGAGTCCCACATTGCCCAAGGGATGAGAGAACCAGAGAGAGAAACAAAGCTGATCGCTGATATCCCAATGAAATTGGTTTGGCATGTTCTGTTTGAACGGATTAACTCAAACCTGAACTTACATAATCATAATCACACATCTACTCTTCTCCACCAGCGCTGGGAAATCCACTTTAAAGTATTTGCCAAGCTACAATCTACTCAGAAGTGAAAGTAGTTCAGCTGTAGTCAGGCCAAACTATCTTGAATGAGTTCATATCTATATATAAGTGTTAGATTATGTAATTTAAGCAGTATTTTTCTTTTTCAATAATAATGATGGTTTTTGCATTCATTAAACATCTCAATTGTGGACTAGCATTAAACAGATATATTTACACTGAATAAAACATGCTAGAATGTAACAGAGAGGAATGCAGTTATAAACAACAGTGTTTAGCTGGACAAAAAACTCACACCCGTACTGGAGAAAGTCACTTATAACTGGAAAATGCTGAGCTATTATCTTGCTCCTGAAAAAAGAAGCATAAGTTACTGTAATTAACTTACTGTAAGTAGAAATGATACCTTTGGTTATTCACTAACACTGCTCTCCACATAATACAAGCGGCTGTCTGCCACACTATAGCCTCGTACACTAGATTCAGGAGGGTCAAGACCACTTAAATACCAGAGTAAATTCCCTAAATATTAAGTCCCATTTAAAAAACGAATCACTTCTGAAATTGCAATGTTTGATGGTGCACCGCTGACGGAGGTGTTGTGTTTTGTTTAAGCTTGGAAGACTGTTTCAAGCGTGCTCTTGCAGTGTTGCCATGTCCACTTAATATAAGCATATTTGGGCTTGTTGTTTGTTGCTAGACTCATAAAGCTGTCCAGTTTATGGAGTTGTTAAAGTGGGCAGATTTGCATTGTATATACATAAGGAAAAACAAATGCTCATTTTAATACGCTATTAACAACTAGTTCTTCAGTTTTGGTTTCGTACACACTGCATAGTCATGTAAATTATTGTAAATGCGGTTTTCACTACACTTGGGGAGATAATTGGGGTGTAGAATGCGGTTGTCACTCCAGTAAAAGAGTCAAATGTATGTGAACAGAACAGGATTAAGCACGAAAAGGTGAGTTTAGCTGGAGTGTGTACGTGCCTATTTTCCAGTAAACACAGCCCCAGTCTGCATGAGAGGAACCTTCTGAAAGCAGATTTTATACCGCATGCCACCGCAAACAGTAAACAACACAATTTGTGACTAATTGCTTTAAGACTGAGGTTCAGGCCTCGTAAAGCAGCACGTGTGAACCTCGACTCGGCTCAAATGCTGGTGCATCTCAACATGTCCAGGTCACATCTCCAAATTCAGTAGCGTAGGATCAAAACTGCAATATTAGCTTCATGATTGTAACCCACATTGTTCACATAATCCTAATCTACATTACACTAATGAATATGGATGTTTTCAACTTCTCCTGTAGATCCCCACCACTGCACATTTTCTGTGTCTCTCTCACTGGACTCACCAGATGATTTACGCACAATAAATTCAGAATCCTGTACATATTCATATGGGATTTTTGACAAGGTCCTTCCTGTTTCAGCAGCATACAGTTTCGATTCCCACCATTTTTAATTTTTCCTGGTTTTCCTGGTGCGGGTTGTACTGTGCGCATGATCGGGTCGGACTGTGCGTGTAGGAGAAGATTTCCACGAAGGAAAGTTATTGAGAGCGAGGGTTAGGCTATTGAGGAGCGAGAGGAAGACAGAGGCTTTGGACCAAATGCTGTTTTCACAGCCATGAGCCAGAAACACATGTGGAAACAATCAGACGTGAAACTCTTCCTGATAACATCATCGGAGTGCCGCGCCATGTTCCTCAGCGTCTCCAGCGCAGACTGCGTATTTACAGCATGGAATAACAAAGAACACGCTCTCATACCTGCAATGAGGAAAATACACTACAACTGGTTTGATTCTGGCGTTGAAGACAATTCTGTTCTGGGAAGTTAGCAAACACAACTACACACACTCTCACACCCTCACACACACACACACACACACAGCTATTTCCAGACCGTTACTGCAGCCGGGGTGTGTTGTTTTTTCTGCTGCTCTGGATTAGAAACAGAGACAGCAGCAGTGAAATGAGTTTAACAAAGAAACAGAGAGAAAGTAAAAGAGGCTCTTAGCTGCACTTTTGCTAAATATGTCAGAAGTACAAGTATGTTCAGGCTGTAATACAATCTTGCTACTCACTGAATGCTGCAGTGAACACTAAAAAATAAAGATAACTATCAAACAATTAAATATACTGGTAGGTGTAGCAGTGATGGACAAGTGAAATATAAAAAAATTGTATGATGAAATACATTTTCACCAAAATTACAATCAAGTAATCAAGTCTGTTATATTATGCATACACTAGACATTTATTAGTAAGTGTGTACTTTGTCGTAACTTAAGCTCTGTTTCTTCAGTAAAAACACAGTCTGCACACTCTCTTCTCAGTGTTGGGACACTTTAACTCTTACACACATAAAATTATACTTCTCATGGATTCTGAAGACTGTCAAAACATCTTTGTGTCTGTTCTCAATGTGGTTTCCGTTAAGAAAATGTCATTTCCACACCTATTATATTCCACACTATTCTACACCTCCAGCATTCACTTGGTGATGGAGGGTAAACTGAGGAAATAAGGTTTTCACATTATCTCTTTGTGTTTTTCATATTCAAGATGACATGTCCACAATTATACTGTAGTTGTTGTAGCGTGTTTCACAGCAGTTTCAAAGTGTCTGTCCCTAAACAGTTTTCTCAGAAACAGTTAAATGTGACGTTTTATTACATTGGTCATTTCACATCACACGTGCAGTTCTGTACCAGGTGAGCTAAAAAGCAAGTTTACTACCCTAGTGAAAAATAAATACACTAAAATGTACTTGAAATACATTTATTTAATACTAAGTATACTACAAATATGTTTACATGTATGTATGTAATAAAACTCTCTTAGATAAAGGTGGTATAGTTGGAACAGTGTTCCTTGATTTAATGAAAACCTTCGACACCGTTAATCATAGAATCCTTATGTCAAAGTTACGCTGTTTTAATTTCTCATCACATACATACAACTGGATAGAGTATATATATATATATATATATACATATATCACAGATTCTATGGTAAATGTGTCGGCATGGCTAAAAGAGAATTGCTTACAATTAAATGTGTCCAAAACAGTATGTATGTTTTTTTTTTTAAGTCTAACAGTATTATTAAAGAGCCAGATGTTTACGTGTCAGCGGTGAGGCTGAAGGTACTGCCTCAATATAAATATCTGAGAATACTGATTGATTCTAAACTTATATTTAAAGGTCACGAGAATGGAACTTTATTCTGACAGCTATGAGAGATTTAGACACGTATGCTGTTTTTAGAGTTCATTTGAAGAAGTGGTAATTAGTATTCAGATTTGTCAGCACTAGAATTGATATCTGCTAGCCACCCTATCATTGTTTGTATCTTGTTTGCGTTGTCTTTAACTTTGATATTATTGTTTTCAGTAGATTACTGTATGATTTGTAATGTGTAATTTATTAAATTTTTTAGTTTGTATTCTTAATTACATTTTCTTTAGGTGACTTGTAAGATCTTGTCCAGGGACTACGGATGAAAAATAGCCTTTGGCTAATTCCATTTACAGGAATGTTTATTAATGTACAATGTCCCTGTCAACTAAAAAGAATGAATGAATGAATGAATAAAAAAATAAATAAAAATACTCTGCAGTTGTACTTTTGGTATACTAAGCTGGTATACTTCAAGTCTGCTAAATTGTACTTAATGCACTTTAATTATGTAGAAGTAGTGCTGAAGATATTCTGAAGTATATTTGATTGTGCTAAAGTACTGCGAGTAAACTTTAGGTACACTTTAAATATCTAGCATTTAAAGACTGATATTACTCAAATATCATACAGTCATCATCAATAGTGACATTAAAACACATTTTAGACATTTTTTAACATTAAAAAATGTGCATTGTGCATAAGTAGTACTCCAAAAAAAGTTGAATATATTTTTATATGTCAGTAAATATGTTAATAAATTTTAACTGCGTACTTAGTATGAAATAAATGTATTTTAAAAGTATAACTTTTTTACTAGTGTACATCAGAAAAGGCATACACAGTGCAGATGTGATGGAAAAAAGTCTTTATTAATCAACAATCCCCACCCTTGTAATCATAATTTGTGTGAAAAGAATCAATAGTTGTTGGTGTCGCCTGGAAACTGCAGTGAAATGTGTGTATAGGTTCATTTTTTTTGTGTAATGTAGGTACGGAAAACATATTTCCAGTGAGCCTGGGTTATTTCACAGTTTGAAGGAGAATGTTTTATTTGTGTTTTAGTCCCGGACTCGGCCCCACACAATGTGACGGTTGTGGTGAACGGAACAGAAGTGCTCCTGAGATGGTCAGAGCCTCCTGGAAAGATGAACGGTCAGCTGCAGGGATACATGATGGAGTACAGCGCACCGAACATGGAGCAGGTGACCACACACGTGCTCAGGGTTTTGTTTTCTCTTTGCTCTATAGCTGTGTCAGTAGAGTTTGATGTTGTTTCTGATGGATCGTCTGCAGGTTGTGCTGGACACAGGTTTGGACACAGAGCTGTTTGTCAATCTCTCAGCTCCGCTGTCAAACGTCTCCTTCAGGGTGTGTGCCTACACCGGAGCGGGGCCGGGGCCCTGGACGCCCCTCCAGACCGTCACGCTCATTCCTGCAGGTATGAAACAGCAGACAGTGACCACAGCTGAAGAAGTCAAGCAGTTGCACTGAATGTTAATGGTCTCTTTCCTTGCAATGTTTTGCAGAAACGGGGCAATCCAGAGGTGAGTGACACACACACAAGTGTTTTTTACATCTCTTCCTATTCACTTGCTTTTATATTGATCTAATTTGTTCTACCCTGACCCTAACCCCAAAACAAAACCTCACAGAAACCTCTGTGCATGTGTATGTGTTAATTAAGATGTCATTCGATGTCGAGAAGACACAAAATGTAACTCATCACAGACATTTTGTCCCACAAAAACAAGACCCACAGAAGATACGGAAGTGGACTTTTCCTTTTACTTCCCTTATTTAGAGTCCTTCTTAAATGTTGTTTTTATTTTTTTTTGTCTGCTGTTGCTGTCTCAGGAAAGAGGAAGGAAAAGACAAAAGAGGGCAAGAAAGGAACAGAAAGAACAGAAGTTGCAGGAGATCTGTTGAGTGGGAGGCATGTGGAAAGATTTTAGGACGTTCTCTAGAAGAAACACGCCCTGCTGTAAATATGGACTGAGGTCATTTTAATGAGCTAATTCAACCAATGACCAGCTGAACAAAACACACATTCACTTTCTAGTCTCTGAACAGTTGACCGTGACACAATATAAAGACACATCAGACACTGGCCTGGTGGGAAGTCAGCGTAGTGCAATGGCATGGTATCATTTATTCATGCAACATAAGTTTAATCTACCCTGGTGAAACTTCATAAGATGTTTAGGTGACGAGGGAGAAAAGCCTGAGCGAGAGTAGCCAGACAGATTAATATAATGCATATCCCCTTTATATAGCACAAAGTTTATTCAAGCTGTTCAACCACAAACAGACAAACTTTTAGGATGCTCTTTGTGGTCTGCTAGATGCATCTGGTGTGACCCTCTTACACATTATTTTTCCCTGAGATCATTGCATTGCGTTCTGGGATTGACTAGAAACCAGAATCTGGCTAACATGTATGTAATGCAGCACAATGTTGCTGTCTAAATCTTGAAATGGACTCAGAAATGAAGGAGTGAAGGATCCAAAAGCACCAACTGAAAGTACTGAAAGTAAAGGAAAATGGAAAGGACAAGACCTGACAATGAGAACGAGAAACACCAGGGCAAGAACTACAAACTAAAAGTCAAGAAAGCACAGGCGGGAAATGCGTTAGACTCAAGAGCCTTGAAATCCTGAGCTCACTGGGTTTCACACTTCAGTGATCCTCTTTATAATCTCATTTACTGATATTCTCTGCGTCTGTGTGAAGGTATCTTGAGCGCTCCGGCGTTCTCCTGGCACTGGTGGTACGTGGTCATGGCCATCGCCGCCGCCATCGCTCTCGCCGTGCTCCTGGCCGTGTACGTGACCCGGCTGAGGCGGAAGGAGACGCGTTTCGGGTGGGTAGAAATCAGCCTGGATTCTGACACTGTGGGTCTGGGCAGAGATGTTATTTGCTGCTATTAAACCTAACTGGAAAATAGATACTTAGAAAATAACTAGAAGGCACAAAACTCTCATCCTGATTCATGTGGTCAATTTTCATTCTTTTCAGTAAAATAAAGTACTGAGAAGAGGTGTTTTACATATTTTTTTTTAGCAATGTTCACAACAGGTGTAGTTTAGGTTTAACATGACCAAAAACATAACTGAATAAAGAGGTGTACCATGTAAAGAATATGTGGGCTTAAAGATTTGTATTTGTGTGTTGTTGTAAAGCGAGGCGTTTGAACCCATGATGGAGAGCGGTGAACTCGTCGTTCGATACCGAGCTCGTCGAACCTACAGCCGACGCACAACAGAAGCCACACGTGAGTTTGTCTCGAGTCTTCACTTGCTCACACATGTAGCTGTAACTAGATCACAAACACCTGCTGAGAACTGATCCATGGGAGTTTCTAGTTTTCCTTTTTACCTAAGTTATATGATTTCAGTTTTGAAAACGTGTCTTTCGTGTTACTGTTCAACCATCAGCGATGGTGTCGTGTTAAGATTAGCATACTAGATTTAGCATTTGCCAGATGCTTTTATCCAAAGTGACTTACATTGCTTTCAAGGTACACATTTACATTTCATCAGTTCTTTCCCTGGCTCTTTGGTATTGTTAATGTCATTGCTGTTGTTTCTGAGCGACAGGAAAGCGTCACACTGCAGTATTCTAGAACCACATATTGTAGCTTAAATGCAAAGAAGCAGCTGTGTTGAATTGATTCTCACATCATGACAGCAGCGATTCACTCGCACAGACTGAAGACTGAAACCTAAACTCACCTTAAACCTTAAACCTGTCTTGCAAGTACTGCTGTGTCTCTCAGGAGAGTCACGTAAGTGCCCTTACTGTGATCATGATCGTGATGTGAGTTATATAATGGAGTATTTCATGTATTTCATGACAGAAGATCAGCCAAACTCCCACACTTGTGAACACTTGAGGTGTTTTCACTGTAGTTTGACAGAGTTGAGCGTGCACTCGTAACCTGCGATCACATTTCACCTCTGCCAGGGACAGTGTGATGTGCCTCAACACGCAGGAGCAACTAAACTGGATAGAGAAGGGAAAACTTTAACACATTCACATATTCACATTTTACGTGTTCATTCCACAGACCTAATGGTTTTTCTACTGTACAAGCTGTATTTTCTATCCCCTTTCCCTAACCCTACACCTCACACAAAGCATTGTTACATTCTCAAAACACTTCATTCTGTATGATTTATAAGCTTGTTTCCTCACAGGGACCAACATTTACTGCTATTACTATCCTTGTGGGGACACTTGGTCCTCATAATGTAAGGAACACAAGGCACACACACACACACACACACACACACGTCCTGTGAAACTTGCTGGTGTAGATTCTTGTAGAAATCATCATAAAGTCACAGCTGGAAGTAATAAACCTCAGCAAACAGACACACACACGCTGTCGATGCCGCACACACTCATTACTCAACACTTTGGTAATATGCTGGTATTACTATACTCTATATGATCGTAAGAAGCTTGTATTATAATGTTGTCCGGGTTCTTATATACAGTGCTACTGCTTTATCATCAGTATTACTATTACTCAATAAACTTAAAATTTTATTTAGCTTTAAACCGATAATAATAATGAACAACACTCTTACAGCATTTATTAATCTAGCTCAATGTGAAATTTAAAAAACAACTTTTAACAAATTCTTAGATGAGAATACCACTTTTGAAAAAAGTCATCACTTTTATTTCTATAGCACTTTATACAATAGCTTCACAGTGATAAACAGGAAAATAACCGAACTAATTATGGAGACGGTTCAGATTCTGCTATAAAGCAGCTTTGAAGGACAGCAGTGATATTATTCAGCTCAAGTCAGTTCAGATCAATAACAATAATAAGTGTGAGGTTCATCAATCAGCTGTAGCAGTCTTGTTCTTCAGCTTTGGTCGGTTCATTGTTGATTCAGTTTAGTTCAATAACAGTGTGATGCTGCGAGAAGTGATTCAGCTGTGAAGCAGCTCTACAGAAGACAGCAGTGTCTTACAGAAACAGAAAATCACATACTAAAATCATGTTTTTTCTCCATTACATCCATTGGAGTCTCAATTAAGGGAGGCATGATTAAAAATCAGTTTTTGTCATAATAAACATTATGCCATTAATGCAGCTGAGCTTAACTTGCTCTGAACCTGAAATATTCCTTTAACATCAGGAATAGATATCCATCAAAGCGCATTTGATTTTTTTTCCAGTCTTTGACACATTTTCTCCCCGTGACCTGAGAATGAGTTCAGAGAAAAGGAGTGGTGTTTTCTGCTGGACTCCAGCGGATCCAAATCATGCATGAGCTGAATCACTGAAACAGAGCTGAGCTTCTGCACCGTCTCAAGGCCTGCGCTGATCCAGAACATTACAGCGAAGCCTGACGTCATGTGTTGTGAGATGATAGCGTGAGCAGTAGTAAAGGGTGGAGGGTTTATATCATCTGGACAAGCTCCATTACAATCTCTTTTTCAGTTTTGTGCACTCACTCTCTGTCTATCCCTACTCTCTCGATTCCCATCTGGGTTCATGTGAAGGGCAAAACAATCTTGCAACAGTTTTAAAATCATGCTTCAGGAGCGTCCGTGGCATTCTTCAGATAAAGGCTGTTGGGAAAAGCTATCTAATCTTGTCAGTTAAAATATAAACAGCTGCTGGTGTCACTATCGTCACAGTCATTCTTTCATTACTCCATTCATAGTTCTGGAGCCCTCTATCCTGGACTCAGGGCCAAATCAGCTCAATTTGAGATTATATGAACATTATATTAACAAAACTCATGAACAAATGTACTATATCTGTACTGTCATGTGTTTCAGAGTGAAACTGAATCTTGAATTAGGAAAACTCACGGGTGAGGCTTGATGTTTGTGCACCTGCTCTTCTGCCTTTTATTGTTAATAGGGTTCATTTTATGCACACGTATATCAAGTTAGGGTTAGTGTTACCAAGATTTTGAGGCTTCAGACCACAAAAATATTGACCACCAAGAATATTATTAAGCAAAAGTCTTCACAGTGCAATTCATTTTCATAAAAAAAAAATAAATAATAATAATAAATAAATAATTGGGTAACACTTTATTTTAGGGTCTCTTAACTAATTGCTTAACTATTAGCATGCATATTAGAATATTAGCCATTTATTAGTAGTAATTAAACACATATTAATACCTTATTCTACATCCCTAATCCTACCCGATACCTAAACTTAACAACAACCTTACTAACTATTAATAAGCAGCAAATTAGGAATTTATTAAGGGAAAAGTCATAGTTAACCCTTGTGCAAACTTTTGGACATTTTTGTCCTTTTCAGTTTTGTTTTTCTTAGGTTTGTATTTTTACTGGAATTTGACTATTTCACCCCATTTCCTTTAATAAATCTATTTTGCACTAAGTATAAAAAATAGTTCCTCTTTGGGTTGTTTGGACAAAAATGTCCCCATTGAAACACCCATTTAACTA
>SCHK01404688.1:11329-21798 GCA_004124795.1 Poropuntius huangchuchieni | reverse complement strand
ATTAATGGCTAAATGAATGTTTGGAAATGTAAACTGATATTACTGACATCACCAGCAAAACACAGAAATAACTGACTTTAACCCTTTTTTGGTGAAAATACTACTGGTGTAAAAATGCTGCGAGTTTACAAATAAAGTGAGTTGTTCACATACACAAATACCTTAAATGCAGCACAATGATTTTGGTAGGGTTATTTACCTTGTGCATCAGATCAAATTTTATTAAAGGCAGAAACAAAACTATAAAAAATAACACATGAAAAGAAATGAGGAGACCGTTTAATAAATTCTGTCATTTTTAATATTCATTTTCATTTGAAAAATATAAATTCTAAAATCATTTCAGCTGTTTTGTTCTAAAAATTCACAAAACTTGATTAAAAATGTATCTTTGTTACACACTCTACAATTAATATTTAGCATTGTTTAAACGTTCAAGAATTTCCCCAGACATGCTTTCACATATATTTCATCTTTAGGTACCCCCAAAAATATAAGTTAAAAATCTTTTACTTACAAGGTTAAAAGTTGATTTTGAAAATACAGTATGGATGCTACCTGTATAGATCTATTGATTTTTTTGGGGAAAGAAAAAGGAAGAAAGAAACAGGAAAAAGAATGACATCAGGACAACATGAATCTGCAAACGATACTGAGTTCTTGAAGGATCAAAGAGAACATGTTTAGGACATGCACTGTATGACACAGCACTAATGTCATCTTCATTCAAATGCATGTACCACATTTTCTGACTCATTTTTACAAATGACACAACTTGCAATATGACATTCAGTGACCAGACATCAAGTAAATAAAGCACAAATAAAAAAAAGTGATCTGAATTACATGAGACAATCTTAAAACTAAAGGAATTTCATGTATTATTGCAATTCAGGTTTAAGCCACTTAGGTAAATCATTTGCAGGACAGCAGACCCTGGAGTACATGTAGGTTTACACATGTACACAATGACTTTTTAGGGTTTCCATAACCAGGTGATGAAGCAAATGCCTAACAAGACTTGCAACGCTAAATGAATTAGGCTTTCTTAATTAATCAAGCTTTTTAGAACACGTCTGGATATTGTTAAAGGAAACATATTAAATTTAATACCACAATATGAAAAACAGCAGGTTCAATGCCAATCAATAACATTAACCATCATTAAAAAGTTAATCAACAGTTAAATATTACAATATATTGTCACAGTTGTTCTCTCTCATCATAATACAAGTCATTTATTGAAAAGTCTGCTCAAGATGTACATTAAAAAAAATCAACATTAAGATCTCATGCTGTGCAAATAAAAAATGGATAAAGTTTTTTTTTTTTTTTTTTTACATAATGCCTACCATGTAAAACAGGTAGAGCAGCAAAAAAATACAGGAAAAGGAAAGATAGTGTCATGTTAAGTGAATTTGGTAGAAAGATTTATCTTGGATGAATAATGGAGAAAGTAGTCGTGGAAAAGTGTAAAAACAGCTACAGCATTTCTCTACAGCTCAGCACAAGTCAAAGAATGAACTGAATTGCATAATAGTTTAGGGATTACAACTTGCAAACTGTAGTGATTAAGTGAGTGGAAGACAAGCGTTCCTCTTTAGTCTTCACAAAAAGGATCCGTGATGGGGGACAGTCTTTAAAAAAGATCCCTTGGCAAATGGCTTTCTGCAAATTGGAAGAGCTAATAAAATCTATCCAGCAGATTGGAGGAGTTATATAGATGTCTCAGACCCTCGACTCCTCCAGTAGAAGCCATTGTTGTCATCTGGGTCCATATCTATTTTGATCTGAGGCACATTTAATGGCAGTCTCTCTGAACTGAAAAAGACAGACTCAATCATTCAACTTCCGAATAGGCATTCAATTTATTTCCCTGTAACTACCAAGAATTTCTTTGAAACTAGTGGTTCAAAGAATTATTTGAACAACTAACAAAGGTAAGGACATTATGTAATGACAAAGCCTTGACAAATTGTGATGTTGTTAGAAATGAAAGTGGCTTTCAGTCCCTGCATCCAGACCTTATTGTATTTAAGTAATGTAACACACAGCAGCTTGAGATGCATACCTTGTCATCGGGCTGGTCTGAAAGTAGTGGCGCTTTTCAGCACGATGTATATCGGTCAAGGAATGAAGGGGACTTTTCTCCTGCAAGAGGGACACAAGGTCCATTATTAACACATGCTTGGCTTCACGTTCTGTTAAACACGAGCACTATATACCACCTTCATGCATTTTCATCATACAGGATCAACAGCACCAGCATGCTTTATACAGAAGATACATGCAAAAGAGCCAAAGATCTCCAATGATTTCATATCGACTATGTGCTGGGATTTCATGGGATTATTTTTAATTAGCACTTTCATTAGATAATTACATCTTAATACAACTACAAATGAAGATGTTAAAAGTTTTAGTAGAAAAGAAAACAGAGACTTTGCTACAGCTTGTTATACACTGAAATGAATAAAAAAAGATGAAAAAAGTTATATTTTCTATATTATTTTCAATCTCAATTATCATCCCCGTTAGCATGACACAAATGAGGGTTGAACAGTCCATGCAAAAACGAATATTAGCTTTAAATTTACTTCCCCTCAGGCTATTGAAAATGTAGATGAGTGTTACTTCATCAAATGAATGGGTGCCGTCAAAATGGGAGACCAAACAGTTGATCATCACAATAATCCACAAGTAACCCACATGATTCCAGTCCATTAATTAATGTCTTTGGAAGTGAAAAGCTGCATGATTATAATAACAAATGCATAATTGAGAAGTTTTTTTTTTTTTTAACTTGGATAAAATATGAGTTCTCTATCCATGATATTGGTTTATCCAGTGAAAAAGTCAACTCTTCTGAATCAGGAGAGAAATATGCACAGATCAAGCACTGTTTACAAATGAAAACAGTCCAAAACAGTTGTACAGGATCACTAGGGATGGACTTTTTCACTGGATGAAGCATATGGGTTATGGTCTCGTATTTTGGCCAAAANGCACTGTTTACAAATGAAAACAGTCCAAAACAGTTGTACAGTATCTTGAGATTAGAGGATCACAAGGAATGGACTATTTCAGTGGATGAAGCATATGGGTTATGGTCTCGTATTTTGGCCAAACGTGATGGTTTAAAGTTAAAATATCTTAAAGATCTTAAACATGCAGCCTTTCTCTTCTTAAGATGTTAACTGATGGACTGGAGTACTTGTGGATTATTGCGATGTTTTTATCAGCTGTTTGGACTCTCATTCTGACGGCACCCATTCACTGCAGAGGATCCACTTGTGAGCAAGTGATGTAATGCTAAATTTTCTCCAAATCTCATCCACATCTTGGGTGGCCTGAGGGTGAGTCAATTCTAAGGAAATGTTCATTTTTGGGTGAACTATTACTTCAAGTTGAGAGTAACAGAAAAGTAAAATTGCAAAAGTAAAGCAAAACAATTACGACAGGGTGAGAAAAGGTAATGAAGCTGTCAGTTACCACAGAGGACTGACAAACTCCACAGGTATTATGTGACAGAGGAGCAAGTGGTAGCATGCGCCGCATATGAAAGGAAGAGAAAGCAAAACGCTCATGCTGAATCATTCAAGAGGTACAAATTGAGGTGAGGCCCCAGGTCTAGTCTACTCACTGTCAGAGGCCTTATCTCCTAAAAAAGGCTCCTGCTCCATCATGTCCATTGGGATTTTAATGCTGGGGACATTCTCATTGTAAGGATAGTCAGACTGCACAGGGAGAAACGGTCAAAAAGTGCTTTAAGAGCTGAACCTACATACACCAAAGTAGTTCACACTTCCTCTTTCACAGCTGCACAAATTTTCATAGTACTAAACTAAAGAAAAAAGGTTACACAATATTCATAGCTGTCTGACAATCATGACAACCAAGTTTCTTCAGAGTGTGACTGAGGTTGCTTTTTTCTAATGTTTTTGCTTCGTCACTGGTAATGTTTCAAGGAAAAAACAAACAAAAAAATGTATAAAATTACAGAATAAATACAAAAATCAATAAATGAAAGAATAAACAAAAAATAAAGAAAGAAATAGTCTTTCAATCAGTCATCAGAACATAATGTGTAACATACACATGTATTAAGCAATTTTATTAAAGGGCAACTAAGTAAACTTATTTCCAGAGCCCAAAGTATATATATAATACTAATACAAAGACATTTTTCAGGACACTCACATCTTCCATGTCACTGTCTATGCTCCCTTGTTTCTTCTTTTTCTTTTTCTTCTCATCTTCCTTCTTCTTCTTATCCTTCTCTGGTATGACATCATCCAGGAAACTGAGGTCATGCTGGGAGAAGACATAGTCCAACGCCTTCCTCACAGCAACCAGAGCCAAGATCTGACCAATGAGAATAACAAATGGTGCTTTCAGTTAGTGCATATGCTACAGATGATGAATTCAGATTTTGAAAAATTTGAGTGTCTGTTAATATTATTGCTGACTGATAAACATCACAACAACATCACCAACATGCTAGTGTATGCATTTTGTACGCAATAAGTTGCACAAGTACTATACCAGTCAACAGTTTTGAATAATTCAGATTTTTTTTAATGCTTCTGAAAGTAGTCTCTTATGCAGTCTTGGTGAGCAAAATTGTAATATTTTAGTAGACCGTGTAATATTTAGCCTTGAAGCTTTTAGTTTTGCAGTCACAGCCGCTTCCAGTATTAATGTTCAGTATTAAATCAAGAACAGGCGAAAGAGGTGACTAACCATAACGGGAAAGACGATGGCAGCCACAGTGGATTTGAGGATCCAGAGGAGTGCCAGGCAAAGCAGCTGGACAAAAGTGAATAGATGGACTTTCCTCAGTGGCACATGCCGCAAGTAGATCAGGTCTGGCTGGTGTTTGGCAGGCATGAGGAGCAGCTTGAGCCGGTCCATAAACTGAGAACCAAAGAGCAATTTACAAAAAAAAAAACATACTTTTCCCAGCTAAGTTACTGTCAAACGATTTCAAATAGTATTTATTAAAATAATCTACCCCAATTTAATTATATATATATATATATAATCCCAGAAATTTAATTAAAATTTAAAATGTAGGCTAAAATGCTTTTTTCTATTCAGTTTTTAATAGCACAGAATTGTGTTGGTGACTCACCTGAACTCCGTTGAGTGAAGCCACTCCCATGTAGAGGAAGACTCCATACAGAACTGGCATGGGTATAAACTACAGGAAATAATTATTCAGTTAGAAAAGAAATAGAAAATCACACACATGCAGCAATGTGTTTGACACTACTGTATGTATTGTATTGCTACCTTGAGGATAGGAGACATGAAGACAGACAGACCAGTGAGGATGAAGACAAAGACACCAGTGACTCTCTGTTCCCTGAAGAGGAGACAATTAAAAAAATAAATAAATAAAAAATAGTCTATCTATTACAATTTCAACTAATTACACTACATAGCCAAAAGTACACTACTGTTCAAAATGTTGGCGTTGGTAAGATGTTTTAATGTTTTGGAAAGAAGTCTCTTATAATCACCAAGGCTGCATTTATTTGATCAACTATACAGTAAAAAGGATAATACTGTGAAATATTATTACAAATAAAATGACTGTTTTCTAAATATACTGTATTTTAAAATGTAATTTATTCCTGTGATGTAAATCTGAATTTTCAGCAGCCATTACTCCAGTCTTCAGTGTCACATGACCCTTCTGATATGCTGATTTGCTTTGCAAGAAACACTTTTGTGAGTCTTTGATGGACACAAAGTTCAAAAGAACAGCATTTTTTTATATATATTATAAAAGTCACTTTTAATCAACCATGTGTCCTTGCTGAATAAATGTATTCATTTCTTTGAAAAAAATTAAATCAAATCTTACTGACCCCAAACTGTTAAACGTTAGTGTATGTGGACACCCCTGTCTAATTATCAGGTTTGGCTATTTCAGCTGCACCCATGACTAACAGGTGCATACAGCAATAAAGCATATAGCTATACAATCTTCACAGACCAACAGACATTTAGTGTATCATTGTTTCAGTTAAAGGAGGAAGTCAACTGGCAGATGCTTTTATCCACAGTTACTCCCCCTGGAGTGACTTGGAGTGTAGTGTGTAATTCCTTGATCAGGGGCATAAAGGTGACAGTTTATAGATTTGAACCTGGAATCTTGCAGTTACCAGCTCGCATCTTTAACCATTAGACCCCACCTCCTTAATTACTACTAATAATTTCTGATTATAATATCAATTATCATTCATATCTGATCCACTCTGGAGAATTAAATCATATTGGATTGCTTAACCAAACCAGATAAGCATTAAAAATACAACCTAAATAAGGGAACAGTGTGTTTTCAGCAGAACTAGGCCTGTTTACATTTGTTCAGCTTACAGCTGCATCAATAAACCCCCCTGGGGTTCAGTCCAACATGCAGGCGTCCCACTGAGCCCAACTCTGTAATCAACGAGTGATTCAAAAGCTCTACTGGCATAGTCAGATACTTCAATTTTAAGCCACGACACTGTACAAATACATAGGAATCACCAAAAATCATCTTTTATATGCATTAGAACATACCTGACACCCAAAAATTTAGGCTGTTCACCAGGAGCGGATGTCTCTGTCTCCATTTTCAAGCTGTCGATGTGGGCGATGGAAATAACTGTAGCAGCTACATACCACGGCAGACCCATGAAAGAGCACAATGCTAATAGCACAGCTACCCAGAAGAGATCCAGATGATAGCCTGCACCTTTCTGATCAAGACAGAGAAAGAGGTTGTTTACAATCAAAAACATTTTATCACTCATAATAGTGCTTGGTAACATTTTTCAGGAATAATTTTTTTCAGGTTATTTACTCTGTAGCTATAAACCTGCATGCAGGAAAACAATGACTGAATTTTCATTTTAAGGTGAACTGTGCCTTTAAATAATCCATCAAGTGCTTTATTCTAACAAATAAAACTACTCTGCATCACACAAAAGTACTGTACAATATGTCACCAGGGCAGTGTAATTCTCACAGAGATGACAATAGGAGTTCTTCCATGGGGAGGCATTATAGTGAGAGGACACAATGTTTTGAGGCCAGTCTCACATTACAGGCCAAAAAGAGAATAAATGCTTTGCCTTTGTCTGATTCACAATTCCTCATTGTTCCACTCAGAATCTGGACCAAAAGTCTGACGTCGGGGTGAAACTGCTTGGTGAAGCACTGAGTTTGAATTGAAAATGATTTAAATATAATATAGCCTTGTGTATATATTTTCATGATTATCAGTAAAACCTGTCTAGCTATTATCTTACAAACTCAGTATATTAGAAAATCAAACTGCTTTTCTTTTAGTGTTCAAATCAATTCCTGCATTATTGATGTGCAGCCTTTTTCCCTTTTGGTTTGCATCAGACCATCTGCTTAAATAATGCTATTTTTGACTCCAAGTGCTGATTCACATCCTCCAGACAAAAGATAAAAAGCTCTATTTGTAAGAGACCGTCTATAAATATCCCGATATAGTTGCCTATGGCACTGTGAGTGTTTCCTGTGGTCCTGGGCGGCTCAAAGTGAGCGTGATAAACCATCTGGCTCAGGAGAGAATCACACAGCAGAGTCACGGCATGCCTACCTTCAGCTTGTGCTCCTTGCGATTGACAATGACAGCGGTGATCTGCTGATCCATGAAGAGCAGGATGGTCACCAGAAGGGCAGGCAGAGCTGCTGCCAGGTACACCCACCAGGGGTTCCCTCCGAACGGTGGCACAAACCAGCCACGGTTTGGGCTTGTTGGCTGGGGACACGAGGGAAGTGCAGTTTGAGGATCACAGAAGTTTGCAGTCAAGGCACTTGGCAAATGTTTACAGGAAACGAATGGTAACGTCCTGAGTGGATTGGCACTGACTCATACTGTGGATCTGTACTTAAGAAGCAGCAAACAGAGCATGCCAGCCAATGTACCCTCTGATATTTGTTTTCCTGAGCAAAATCTATTTCTATTGAGCAGACCCTCTGGCCACCTGAGTAGAAACACTCCATGTACCGACCCATGCAGTGTTCACTGTGACAGACATTCTGTACAAATAAATAACATCTAATGCAAGTTAATCTCTTGATTAGACTATCTGTCACATTATTCTGTTTATACACTGAATAAAACTTGTTTTTTGGATGACCACAGAAAAAGTCATTATAATGTAACTCACTATGTAAAAATAAATCATGTCAATTAAGTTAGATAGAAATAAATGAACGCATGGCCTCTGTCGGCTTCCATACTGGATGTTTGGAAACAGTTCATAATTTCTTTTGACATTTCTTGTCATGTGGGTTTTGTCATGTGAGTTAAAATTAGTAAGATTTAAGTAAGATTTGTTTTGTTTTATTTAGCAAGGATGCATTAAATTGATTAAGTGACAATTATAATGTTATTACATGCATAAATAAATCCTAAAAAAAATATCACAATTGTTTTCAACATTAATAATAATGTATAAGAATGTCTTCTGAAGGGTCATGTGTCACTAAAGACTGGAGTAATGGCTGTTGAAAATTCAGCTTAATTACACTTCGAAATATAATAAAATAAAGAACAGCTATTTTAAATTTTAATAATATTTCATAAATTCTACTGTATTTTCGATCAAATAAATGCAGCCTTGGTAAGCATAAAAGACTTCTTTTAAAAAAACGTACAGACCCCAAACTTTTGAATGGCACTGGAGCAATATTAGAAGTGCACATCAGAAGGAATGTCTCTTTACAGTAAAAGACAGACAAAATTGACAGACAGATTACCTTAAATTCACTTGGCACTATGAGCTTTGGCGTATCGACCCCGACAAGAGCATCAACACCACAGAAGATCAAAATTGCCAGGACAATGGCAAAGTCACTTATGAGTTTTCTCACCTAAGAAAATGGAAAAAAGATGCTTTTTTAGGAACTACTGTAAGTAATGAGTATGACGTCAGTAGTCTTTGGCTTCAACAACTGCAGTATCGATTAGGAGTAGAGACTGGCTTGACAAAACAATTGTCTACCTGCCCACAGTACATGGATTAGAGACTAAATATCGATTGCCTCTACACATTCTGTATGATTAGAGCAACAGATTGACAAATCTATCACAGGTGGACAATGTGGCTACTTACAGTAGTAGGAAAGAACGGGCTGGTCTTGAATTTCTTCAGACACATGGAGCAGGTGTAGGTGCCAAAGAAAAGGATGAAGGACATGAGGGTGATGTCGGGCACAAAGTTGCAGGCTTTGCCCACTAGCTCCCCTCCATATTTCAAGCATTCCTTCTTTGACAGTGAGGACCAGCTGGCATTTAAGCGCTGCACAAATGACACAAAGACATGTTTAGAACATCAAATCTACAGGTGTCTGGATTCAACTTTTTTTTTTTAATCGAAATTGTTTTACTGTGGTAATCTGCATTGTTAGCACACAGACCTACAGTAACTTCAACCCAAGACATACATTTAAAGTTAAGTAACACTTGTGTTATGAACAAAGACAGTAGCAAAACATTGAACACTCCAGTTTCTGTTTGAAAGCAGATGCTTTGTTGTCTTCAACCTCTCTGAAGTTTTACAATGACTCTGTTACTGTTCAAGTTTGCACAAAAGGTGCGAAACATGAGCTATGGCTCATTCAGTCACAAAGATATTGGCAAGGATTTGGGCATTATGTTTCATTGATCTCAAACTAAGGACTACATCTGAATGAAACCATTGAGAGATGTCTATTATTTGTAGGTGGGAGCACAGTTTGGATTTAGAAGAGGACAAAACGTCAGGCAGGTCTGGAGAAAACATTTTATGAAAACAGCCATCAATTTAAGGATTAAAGAGCACCATGTATTTTCTGAACATAACTAGGACAAGGAAGTTTTCTCCAATGTGTTGTGTAAGTTCTGTTTGGTGACCTCAATAAATCTGACAATTCTTAAGGCTGAAATACAGTACACAAGTTTTGTGCAGGTTTTTTTTTAGTCTGGAGCAGTTGATAAAAGTTCCCTAAAGTCAGTGCCAGTCTACAGATTCGGAGCAGTTGACAGATTTCACAGAAAATCATGTAGTGTATAATGGGCATAGACTTCGATTTATTAGTTTCTCATGTAGTGTATTACAGCCTATACACTTATATTAGTGATGTTTTGAAACACTTACTGTATCGCTGTAATTTATAGTCCACATAAATGTTGAATCAAGTGGATCAGTGTACACATCTGAAGAATTGGCTGAAAAACACAAAGGTAAAAGGTCTGAAGTGGCCTTTAGAAAGAACCAAATACATACAGTGGGCTCAAACATGTAAATCTGATTTAAACCTGGAAATTTAGAAAAATTCGAAAACTTTATTATGCAAAATAAATAAATAAATAATGCTAAATGCTAAATAGAAAGGTTTTCGCTTCTTATTTTTGGGACCTATTTTCCCATCTGTAAAATTTAACTGTAACATTTGTA
>SCHK01404688.1:0-11207 GCA_004124795.1 Poropuntius huangchuchieni | reverse complement strand
TTCAACTGTAATGTTATGATGCTACGAGAATACTCGTAGCAAAAAAAAAAAATGGAAGTTGCTAACTCGCGGGAAATGAAAAGTTGTTATTTTTGGGGGAGGGGTTTTGCATACAAGAAGAATTCTTGTAGAGTCATAAAATTACAGATCTAGGTTTCTGAGCCTCGACTGTGGTAGGACCCTTGTTGCCTATGGAGGGTCAGAAAGCTCACGGATTTCATCAAAAATATCTTAATTTGTGTTCTGAAGATGAACAAAGGTCTTACAGGTTTGGAACAACATGAGGGTGAGGAATTAATCACAGAATTGTTATGTTTGGGTGAACTATCCCTTTAACACACTTGTCTCAGATGACGTCACAATTTTTTTAACCCCTAAATCCTTTAAACTCTCAAAAAACACGACAGATTTCACAAGCAGATGCTCACACAAGTGCAAACATTTTATCACGGTTACGGGCGAGTCAAGCGCGACATCCGTGCCAGAGAGTCTGTAATGACCGCTGTAAAATGTTCACCACTTCTCCACAGTATTAATCTTTAAAGAGTCTCTTTGCTGGGTTCCCCTAACTGGAACTAATTTCCACACAGCTGTTGTTTCCCTCTGCAGTATCGGATTGGAGAGAAGTCGAGGGAGGGTGAAGAGGAGCAAACAGCGGTTTAGAGGAAAGCAGCGTGAGTGGATGAGTACCCCACCCGCCAGCTCCTCTCTGTACGGTCTTAATTCACCACACGCATGGAGGAGATTAACCCCAAACCACATCACGTCCACATCCGCCCCCTAGATTGCTCCTTCATTCCTACTGAGGACACCACACACACACCGCCACTAGCACAATAAACAGATGAAGCCAATGTCAAAATCAATGCCGCTAACTTAGCCACAAAACATTACACAGATACAAAGAAGAGATTTAATTATTACTTCAAAACTTCAAAAACACAAGTTTTGTAATTGTTCAGTGGTCTGAATATCAAACGGCCCCGGTGGACACATGGTTTAGCAGTGTGATAATTGACTAACACATTCTTTCATGAAACCTGCATAGTAGATGACTGCAGAATGTATCGATTCCTGTTCTTGCTGTCTTCTGTTTGGGATGGAAACTCAAGTCACCCTCAGTCGCTAATAAATTGACAAAATAGTCTTTGAGCATGCAAAATTTCTCCAGACACTGCAACTGTCATAATATGATGTCACACTCTGTGACATCAAAAACAAATTCAAGTGAAATTCAACATATAACAAAAATATTCAGTCTACTTTACAGCAACACCACAATCCTGCAGATTTAAAGTTTCCATTTTTTAATTACACTGACATGATGTGTCAATGTGGGTCACACATCTTTGTGAAATGCACTCGAAGGGCAGAGTTCGCAAAAATTAAGCTTTGGAATGCATTCGCACCTGTATGAATGAAATCAGTGGAAAGAAAACTTTGGTGTGACCACTCTTTTAAGGTGAGGTCACATTAGAGAAATTTCAGCGTAGTGAAAACAGCTTTTTGTTCGTTAGCATGGAAAATTGACATGACCATCCTTAACCTGTTGCTAAATCTGCATGGTAAAAACTACTGCCTTCATGAAATTCCTGATTGTGTGTATTCCAATTAAAATGAATGAATTTTGCCAGTAAAAATTTGTCAGACAAAGGTAAATGCACTTTATTGACTGTGGATATTGTATTGTAGCTGCAAGCCATAGGGTGCACTACTGTGTCCTGCTGAAAATTAATATGTAAATGGAATGAAAAGCTATGGCATCACTATAATTATATCAAGGGAAAATTACAACTGAACTGAATCATCATGCACTGTAGTGAGTTTTGCAAAAACAAAACAATCATCTGGGTCTGAACTATCATTTGAAGACCAGAAATAGTACAACAAATAGGACATTTAAATATTTATGCTTGTCATATTTATAAGCCATGTGCCAGATGTCAACTTGGACACCTTTTAACAACAGCTGTACAAGCTTCAACTCTATAAAATACCTAAACATCTATTCCTATCATACTATTGTGCTTCTACTGTTTGTGTATCTGTGTTAATCAACTACACAACTTCAATTAATCTTCAATTTATACTCAGACCAAATTTCTCTCAAACTACCATGTAGTCACGAAGTGGAATGAATGTATGGTAACTGCACTTGAGCTCAAAGCAGCACATTTTGGATCCCAGTGAAGGGGAAACAGGTCACTTTGTGCTACATCTTATCTGCTTCACTGAGCAAAATAATGTTACATATGCATCAGTAATCTTTCTATTTTTTCTGTTTGGTCAGCGCTCGTGTGGACAAGTCAGAGACTTAGAAAGGTCATTCGTAATTTAATATGAAAGTAAAAATTCAGGCAAGTTGACAAATTTGCAAATGGATAAATGATTGGTAAGCTCAATTAGCATCTAAACACCGAAGCAAGAAAACTTCAGAGGAAAAGATGTACCAGGTCTTACCATCAGTGGGCGCCATACACATGCAGTCATACTGCGTGACGTAATCCATTTTATAGTCCGAGTTGATGGGGTAATAATGAGCCAACTTCAACATCTTCTTGAAGGCGTCATAGATGAAGATGAAGCTGATGAGCGAGGAGAAGCCCTCCTCTGTAAATCGCGTGAAATACTGCACCAGAAAACTGGCGTCAGTGGCCACGAGGGCTAGACAGAAGAAGGCCGACCACAAGCCGATCCAAAGACGGAACTCTAGGTAGTCAAAGTCATGCTCCCTGCAGAGGACAGTATAGACAGAAAATTAACTTAAGTCCCTCCAACTTTCAAATCATCCAGCAATGAAAAGTACACTGCTGTTCAAAGGTTTGGGGGTGGTAAGTTATTCTTTGTGTTTTTGAAAGTCTCTTATGCAACTGTTTTCTATTTGAATATATTTTAAAATGTAATTTATTCCTATGATGGCAAAGCTGAATTACTGCAGTCATCATTGTCACATAATCCTTCAGAAACCATTCCGATATTGTCTATTTGGTGCTCAAACATTTCTTATCTGTTGAAAACAGTTGTGCTGCTTAATAGAATCTTAGTTTCAGATAACTACTAAATGGTGAGTATATGCAGTGGTTAGTTTGTAATGCCACATTTTGAACAGAGATGATGAAGCACCTGCTGAAGTTGAAGAGCAGCCTTTCAAACACTAGCACTGGCCCCGTACTGCTGAGGATTGTCAGAGGTTGCCCAGCCAGGAGACAGAAGACTGCTCCAGACACCGCTGTGCCCAGAAAGCTCTCCAGCACACCCTTCACACAACACACAATGTAGAAAAATCAAAGGGTTTGAGGAAAACCCAAGTGAGCCTCACGCTGTGTGGAAAGAGTGTGTTCTTTCTGAATCTGTGCTTTCTCTCACATAACCTCAGTAAAAATTGCAAAGTAAATTACCTACTTTCCATAATGTTAATTCATTCTTTCAATAGATTTATTACTGATATCAAGTACACTGTATCATCAACCTGAATTCAATACATTGATTTTGATTACCCATAAATGTAATTAAGTGTTGCACATGGCCTTCCATACCCTCATTATTAACTAGCTCAGTCCAAATCAATATATGAAAACACATGCGGCGTCTGTTAATAAATGAAATCCAAATATTGTTTGGAAAACTAACTCCATTTGAAGTAGTGCTCATAAGACCTTAGAGAGGTCTAAGAGAGTTGAACTATGGATGAAGAGACATGTGAATTTATATTACAGTCATGTTTTGCAGTTCAAATACCAAATACACCTTATAAATACACCTTGTAAAATAACAAATAATACTTAGTTGCTAAAATGGTCATGACATCCCATTAGATGTGAATGGAATCAACAAAGACAGTCCGATCTACTCTGTACTACTGATTGTGTGGATTCCAATTATAATTAATGTATTTTGCCAATAAAAATTTGTTGGACAAAGGTAAATGCACCTTTATTGACTTGAGACTTGACTTGTATACAACTGAATTGAGATTTAATCTTGTAAAGAACTTAGTCTTGACACTCCATTAGTCTGAGACATGACACTAATAATCTGCTGGTTTATGAACTGTGAGAGTTTAACTTACTAACATTACCTTTGAACTCGTGGTAACATTTCAAAAGGAGGGCAGAGAAGAAGCTGCTCCCAGTGTGTGTCAATTAAAGATTGTCTGAGATTGAATTACACTGTAATCCCTGCCAAGGTTGGACTGATTCTAATTTAGAAAGGCTTGGGCACATAGAGAACGTTACATCCGTAAACTCATGCAGTTTCTCATGTTTTGCAGCTGTGTCTTCACCTGCATGTTCTCTGTGGCGTCACCCAGCAATCCTCCGAACGTGATGGCATTGGTTACTGTTCCCAGGTAGATGAAAAGAATGGCAGACAAAGACTGGATGTGTAGTGCATCGTAGAAGTCACTGAAGAAAAAGGGGGCTTTTCTTTTGATATCAAGAATAAGGCCTCCACAAAACCTGGAAAACAAAACATGACGTGATATAACTGTCACAGTGATTTTAATTTAATTTTATTACATTTCTACATCTTATCTTAATCCTCCTTCCTCTCTGTTCACAAAATATATTTCACTCTGTACAGTGGGGTTCAAAAAATCTGGGATTTAATTTAAACCTAATAATAAACATAAAATAAAACATGCAGCAATCAACAATGAATATCATTATATACTATTTCCAGGCCACTTATCAAAAGCAAAAGAGGGGTATACCAAATACTAAAACAATTTGAAATTCATGTTAATTTTATTAAATATTACTAACATTTATTTTTGAAAAAATGAAATATTTTAAACAGTAGTATGTTTATTGCTATTATTAATTAGTAACAGGGATAAAAATATATTTAGAACAAAATACTAACAGTACCCAGAAGTTCTTTGGCAAAGGTCAAGTAAAAAATCAAATCTAATGATAGCAGTCTGTACTCCTTAAAGGAAGCATATGCTGACTTCAATGTTTGTCTAATATTAAGATAATTCTAGTCATTTTGAAGAGTCAAACAGACCTTTATCTGAACTAAACCACGGTGTTCAGAGGTTCGGCATAATCTGTTCCTTCAGAAGAATTTATACAAACATTAACTCACTTCCCCGTCTTCTTCAGCTCATCGCCTACTGCGTGCCCCCCGCCCCCGTGTCCACCGCTGTGAGGCGTGTCTCCATTCATCTGTGTGCTGTCCCCTCCAGCATACATGTTCTTTCTGAACAACATAACAAGCACATGGAGATTGTTGAACACAAAACACAAAAAACTTTAATGTTATTAATGCCCTAAAATAAATGTTATACAGGAGGAAAGTGAGAACAGACAACAGACAAAAGACACACTCAGTGGACTCTTTATTAGTCATTTTAAAGTCCCTAGCATGAAAATAAAAAATGCTAGCTCATACACTGGTAGCTCACAGAAATGTCTTATGCAATACAATATAAAATACAAGATAGATATCTTAATTCCATGTTATTCCTCAGTTCCTAAAATTACAACCTAAATGCCATGATATATGAATATGTTACTCATTGAACCATCCACATGGCATGATAATCACTGAAAAAAAAATACAAGGAATGATAGCTAGAACTATAGGAAGATACATAATCTGATAAAATTATCAAACAATAGATAAAATTATAAAATACCAGATAAACAGACAGACAGAGATACATAATGACTTAATGATAGATAAAATGGTTAATTGATAAAATGATAAGATAGATAGACTGATAGAAAAAAGATTTAAAAACTACAGTAGAACAAATAAATAAGAAATGCTCCGCACATTGTATACAGTAATCAAATGTATAAAAACACTGCATATTCTTCACTGTGTAAATTAAATACATATTTCTTCTTATTAAATTTACAAAAGTAATTTAGCTGTCACTTTAAGAGCTGCCCTGATCCAAAATATTGTTACACATGTGTTTTCTTTCACTTCTAAATCATTGTGTTTATGAGGATACTTGCAAACAATGGCATTTTGACACATACTGTACAAGTGTGTGTATTTAACCGTTCAAATGCTATAAAGAGGCAAAAATAACTCATGCTCTATGAGCACCGTCTTCATGTGCATATAGCGAAATGAGTACTCTTCCACTGATGATTGCATTTCAATGGCTTAAAATCACTTGTTTTTAAACATCAATGCTTAAAAATGTAGCACAGCAACGTCACGGGAGTGACAGTCCAAATAGATAGAGATAACAGTCCAAAATCTCTACTGGTTTACAAATTAAGATAATAAAGCAATAGAGAAAACAATAAAAGAACTGAGCGACAGATAAAATTAAAAAAAGGACTTAAGATAAAACAATATATGACAACTGTAAATAGTGTTTTTTTAACAAATGAATGGATGATACAGACAGACAGATACTGTACCCATTTCAGTCTGTTGTTTACATTCAACAAGCCACGAATTGATGTATGAGGCCTAGTGTGTGTAGTGTGTTGTGTACACTGTGTGTTATACAGGTGTGACTGATTGCTGTGGGCACATAGCTCTGCTTTGTGGGTAATACGGGCTGGTACAGATTGAGGTGGCAAGATGAGGAGGCAGCCTGCTTTCACTTCACCTGAAGCCAAAGAGAAGTGACGTAATTAATCTAATTAACCGCTGCTCTGCTCCTCTACACTGAATGAATGAATAGATGGCCTGACCAACTGGCCTTTGAAACTACTCCCTGACCGTGTGTGAAATACATTATGTAACACACTGTACTGTTATATGGCTTAAAGGGTTTGGCTACAACTAATATAAACAAAAAAACGTACACCCAGTTTCTACTTGTCATTTGTAACAATGAAAAAATGAAAAAAATTGCCAAACTACCTCAGGGACAGCCTCAGAAATGCTATTTCACAATTGTTTGGGTCATTTCAAAACAGGAACATTGACAGACTTTGATGTGGGATGTTGGTGAGGCTTCAGCAAAAGAAAGCGTGACAGGCTGATATGGGCTCCCTACATCAATTACCTTTTATCTGAGGATGGCAGGGATTTTGGTGGCTCTATTCTGATGGTGGGGTCCCATTCTCCAGGAGGGAGGACAATGACCTCATCCAAGAACTCGTCAATGCCAGCGAGGAGATCTTGTCTGTCCTTGGCTTTGTACGCAATTTCATGGAAGACCTTGATAAGAAAACTTTGGTTACTGGCCGACTCTCCCCACACATGACTAATCCAAGTACAAACATTTTTTTTGCTATATAAGATTCTAACAGAACATTTCAGGCACAGCTACTCAAAACATATACGCTACGTTCAAACATTTAATGTTTGGGATTGACATATCTGACTATTGAATTGACCTGTTTGAATTGGCCTGTTCATACAGGAGTGGCTTGAATACTGCTTTTAGGATTTAATAACTGAAGACAAGCCCCTTTTCTATTATGGTGATATCAGCCATATTGAAGTACTAAAATTGTTAAAATTCAAATAAATTAACGCTAACTCAAAATATAAAAATACTAATAAAATGACAAAATGCATAACAAAATTACTAAAAATGTAAAATAAATAAAAAAATTAAAGCTAATTCAAAAGATTAGTACATTAGTAATTGTACATAACATTAAATTAACACTGGTTCTGTTACAGATTGCGGTTTGTTTTTTTTAAGTGTAAAAGTAACAGTATTTAGCACTCTTAAACATGACTGGTGTGGCCATTTTCTGCTGTTGCATGAATAAAAAAAAAATTGAAGCAAAATAGGACAAACATTTTTTTTAAGATTAGTCTGTACGTACCTCATCGGACATCAGAGTAGCAATTGCTCTACCAATTTCATGGTATGACTTGGCTTTGCCTTTGGGTCCAAGAAGAATGAACAGAAATCTGGAGCGATAAGACGATAACAAATATTAGCTAAAGTAAAGCATACACCTTTTCTATTGGTTTAATAAAAGCCTGCTTTGAACTGAACACTCTACCACTGCTATATTTTCCTCCTTGGCTTTGTGGGATAAAAGCAGGTCATACCTGGTGGGCACAGGCACTTCAGTCAGCGCCCCCAACATGACAGCCTGCTGCAGCCTCACAAAGGCCACAAAAGGACTGTCCAGGAAGTCCACTTCTCCAACGAGAACATTGGAAGCTTCAGCATCTCTGGGCAGCTTCTTCATGAACTTGTTCTTCAGCTGAACACATGCAGGATGGGATTTTAATGAAATTCAGCAAGGAGGAAGAAGAGGGAAAACAAAGTGCACATGACCTCATTAAATATACTCCCTGGTTGGCATTCTGTGCCAGGACTTTCATGAAGATGTGATGAATCCAACAACTGCAACTGTCCAACTAATGGAAATTACAAAGATTGGTGGCTGCATGTGGGATTGTTCAGAAAGGGCCCACTGTGACTCCTGCATTCTTTTACTCCTAATTCAGAGGAACCAGTGGTAACCAGTATAAATTCATTTTATTTATATGGGTTGTTGTTGTTCCTACCAGTGATAAAATAAAGGCCAACTTCAAAGGCAGTGGCATTTGCCAGCTCAGACTTTGAGGTCATGCCAAATGTGAAATTTACAAGCCAAAGATAATTAGTACACCCTGCTCACATAACCATAAATTGTTAAGCAACTCCAACTTGCGCCTCCAAGGTCATCATTGCGAATTTTTAACAGCTAAAGGTGTCACAATTACTCAAGCTGGTTGCAT
Source organism: Poropuntius huangchuchieni (assembly GCA_004124795.1). Classification (NCBI taxonomy): domain Eukaryota; kingdom Metazoa; phylum Chordata; class Actinopteri; order Cypriniformes; family Cyprinidae; genus Poropuntius; species Poropuntius huangchuchieni. The sequence goes on along the minus strand of SCHK01404688.1, from coordinate 2,540 downwards.
ATATAAAGTGATTTTAGGTTTATTACTTGCAATAATGTAAACATTTACTATTCTTTAACAGTGAGACTAGTGCACGTGACAGATATCTAATTCTAACGCTCATAAATCAAATTTGACAGCTCTGCTGATAACTTGCAAATGGGGTCACAATGTCAGTTCCCCAGTATACTTCCAATACATAAACAATAACATTCCCTCCTGAAAGTCTTATTGAAGAGTCAAAGTAAGCAGTTTTGTTAACCATTGATGGAAGAACACTGGAAATGCAAGCACAATGGAAAACATTTAACCTGGAGCACCTGAGCACATGATGGGACAGACCTCTCACTGATCATCATAGATCATTTGTTTTGAAGGTCTTGCTTTTATTCCATTATACCGTTGTAAAACCATCCTATTACTGATTACGATCGAATTGCTGCTGTGAGATGAAGTAAGTACATATCCTGACGCATTAACAAGTTTATTAATTTAATGAATGGGATGACCTTGTGTCTTGCTTCAGAAAAGGTTACTTATATAAAACTACCATATCTCTGATCATTAAATCTACTCTATAACCCCACTGTAAAAAAAAATCATCAATAAGTGATTTGTTTGTCAAATCTTACATTTTTCTTGAGGTTGATTGAATGGAGTGAACATTTTGTTGGAAACACATGATCTAATTTCATGATAATTTTGAATGATTTTAAAGACTCCTTCTGTTTGACCAATATGACCATCCCTACTTTGTGGGAAAAACCATAATAAACACTCAATTCAACTCATGCTGGGAATTTAGAAAGAAAAGATACCATAGAATGACAAAAATGACTATGACTAAATGAAACTTAAGCAAGTGAAGAAGTGGTGGGAGTGATATCACTGATGTTAACTGGAGGCCAGATTGTAGACAGCATTACTAGCGGAGCGTAAAGGGATCATTAAGGTATTAGAAGGACACACCTTAAACAACCCATAGTGTTTTTCCCAGACTTATATGAATGTTTACCTCTGAGCTTCATTGTCTAGGGTCATCAGACGGTTATGTTTCATCAGTTAATTCATTTCAGCAGCACAATATGCTAAATACAACACATACAAAGCATTTTTTTTTACAATGTACGTGTTCCAATTTTAATACAGGCAACTTCTGACCTATTAATATATCACACACTCTCTAGCAGGTAGTATGTGATGTGGAAAAGCTTAGCATCATCTCTGATACTGGATTACTTCCACCGCTAGAGCATGCAATGATTTATTACATCAGTATTACATTGTTACATTTTGTGTAGTCAAGCCATGGAACAGATGATTTTCTGTTGCAGCTAATGTGAATCCAGCACTGTCACCTGAAATCTCAGTAAATATCTTTAAATGAACACTTTACAACAGACAACAGTGTTGCCTTGTTCCCATAACTCTTTATGAATTATTTTTTCAAAGCTTGAAAGACTAATAAATGCATTGTACTCCCTTAAGTGGGCGCTATTTCAGAAGAAACAAGTCAGGGTATTCTTGTCCTACACTACAGAAAGAAGCCTCTGGACTTTGTCCTAAGAATCATGAAATGGACATTAAGTTCAATTCATTAAGTTCAGTTAAGTTATTAAACTTAAATTAAAATTCACAAAAGCAACTGATTACATAAAGAACTATTCTTTACACAGGGAAATTATTCAAAGGTCTAAACCACCATACCAAATCACTTAGTTCTCACTCGTGTTACTTAGGTTACCATTCATTTCCAGATTCTGTGAATGTCTAATCTCAGAAAGCAGGAATGACATCATCAAAAAAACAAAAAAAGCGTGACAAGCCACGAGGCTTTCACAGTGCATGACACGGACTCAAACCATCCCTCAATCTGTGCTTACAATCCCAATCTGTGCATGTCTCTAGGCCACCTCACACAAGCAGCCTCTCAATCCCCCGCTCTGCCAAAAGGGGCAAGGGGCATCTCCTCTGAGTCTGTCAACAGCTGAGGCCTTCCAGCAATCACATCCACACTGGTTTATTCAGCACACGCACAGAAACACTGTCAAACATTTGCCAGCTATTTCCCTTCATGCTGCATTCAGCAAGAAGGGATGCATTCCCACGTAAGGAAAGATTCTACAATTCCTCTGAGGTCAACTTCTGTGAAGTGAGTTAATTTTTATGGTTTGTCACAGATTGACACCACCCTAATGACCTCTTGGTGCTCTGTCAATGAGAGCCCAAGAACTTCCCATTAGGAATGGAGGTCTGTATTTCACACCAGTCCTTGTGTTAAACGCTCCACTGCTTCTGTTCTGTTCATCTAACTGCAATGTCCTGTTCTATTATTAGGAAAACATTGGTTTCATCAGTTTTGTCATAGTGACATTGACTGTGATGTGCACAAATTTTTGGCAATCCAAATTACAGTCAATTGCAGATGCTTTTATATTTTTATATGTATACATATTTTTTATATTAGATTATTAATAACATGTTAGATTGCATTCCAGAGTTTGGGGTTGGAAAGTTTTAAAGTGTTTTTTCAAAGAAGTCTCAAACACAACACAACACAT
>SCHK01404647.1:2726-17629 GCA_004124795.1 Poropuntius huangchuchieni | reverse complement strand
ATTTTATTTTTTATTTTTTTGTCATGAGGGTTTGCAGATGTCCTCTCTGCTTTATGTTGGTTGCGCTACATAAATTGGATTTAGCAGACAAACGTTTTATTAATAAGCAGTAAAGAAGTTTTGTTAAAATATTTTTTTAAAAATCTAGTAGTAGCAGTAAAAGAATATGCCAAAATAATTAATAAGATTTCTTTTCTAAAATGTCATTTTTAAAATTTGATATTTTTTAATGATGTCAAGACAGTTGTATCACTCTGACATCTTATACTTTATGCACTCTCCTAAAATATTAAAACCTATTTTAATACAAAAATGTAAACCACGGGGCTTTTTAGCATATTAAAGGGATTTGTTGAATATTATTATTTTGTTCTTAGTACTGCATGTTAGTATTAGATGTGCTGCAACCACTTGAGCTTTAGACGTTCAGCTATGTGTTCGCTTTTCCAGGAAGCAATCTTTAGTTATTGTTGTGACTGGATGTATTAGGCTATCAGGCTTCACAACAGTTCTCTCAGGTAATTGCTTGTTCATAAAATAATTGAATTTATAAAGTCACTTACCACACAAAGCTCTGCTAATTCCCCTTGAACTCGGAAATAGTTTAGCTTGTAGCAGCACAGCAGTCTGTCATGGCCGTTGAGAAGTCCCTATTAAAAAAATTAGTTATAATTGTGGGAAAACATAAACTCTTCATGACCAGATGATCACAGATGGGGTCTCCATGGCAATATTACCAAGGAGTTGGAAGAAACAAGAGTCATTGTGTTTACTTTTCTCAAAACGGATTTTCACATTGGTGTCCTTGGTGTCACTTCGATGTTGAGATTCCACGGCTATATTGTGAAAAGCTGCCCTAAAATGATTACATACTGCATATAGCAATATGGCTTTCCAGAACAAATATTTTAAAGGACACATTCCCAAGGCCTCAGAGACCACTCCACATTAACATGATCTAGCGGTTAAGTTCTGTCACCTTTCAGCAGAGCTCTAACCACTGCAATGCTTGATTTAACTGTCAGTAGCACTTTGCAAATTTGGACTGTTTCACTGGATCCTCCAACACTGCAAATGTTCTGTTCCATAACAGCACTTCCTAAATCACAGCTGTTCTGGGAAAAAAAGGTGAATAGACGGGTCCCGTACCAACCCCTTGTAGCTCTCAGTCTGAGATCAAGGTCTGTGATGTTGTTTGAGCTTCTCAAAATTGAGTGTGATTTATATGTCATAGGGAAAAACTGTCGGTTTTTGCAATTTTGACAATGATGACCTTATGAGTGGAGAATGGTGGACTCCAAGGGGCCTTTTGGGAGACAAGCTGCTGCTTCATCCCAGACAATGGAGCACTGTACTGCATTTCCGATTATTGCCTTGGATCGTTTTTAAACGTATTAGGTCACTGTGATGTGGTCGTTACATATCGCTGCTCTAAAGCTGACCCTCTGATCGGATTCAAATGAATGATCGTTCTGAGATCAAAAGATCATCTGTTTTTCAGAGATGGATGCTCATGTGAACAATTACACTGACTGTATAAAATAAGAAAGATAAAAAAAACATGAATGAATGATTAAAGATCAGCCCCAGGTTGTCCACTTATGAGCTCCGACCACATTCCCACAAAATTTCCTTTTGGTCTACAGCTTTCTAGGATTCCCATTCACATTATTTTTCTTCATGTCTAATAGTTGAAACATATCTCTCTTGAGTAGTTCTTCTTGGCAGTCGCCACTTACTGGTCTGCAATGGGATGAATTTGGAACAGATTGCAGATTAAACGCGAGGAGGTAATTAGGCCTAAAGAGGAGATAATTTTGCTCCAGCCAGGCTCCTGTTGTTTTAAGTCCTTCTGGAAAATGTGGATTTTCCAATGATGGCCATTTAAAGGTGTCACTGTGGAGCCACGGTGAATTAAAGGGAGTCACTACATAGTCTAAACAAGCAATCTTCTCCATTATCAACAGCCTGACAGGATAATAGAGTACAACTGGTCATGTGACAAAGGCTATGGTGACAAAAGACCGGCATCTATCATTTAGCCGTCTGCCTTGGTGCCCGCTTTTTATCAGCACAGTTTGATTTAAATGAAACAACAGGAAAGCAAAAGAAAGCAGAGTGATAAGAAAGGCGTTGATGTTAATTTGCTAATGACGTATAAAAATATATATATATTTATTTGTTTGTTTGTTTGTTTATTTATGTGATAAGAAAGGCTTAAAGTTAATATGCTAATATCTAAAACGTTTAATTAAATATAAAAAGAGTTGTAGTTTTTGTACAGGTTTTGCTAGGATATTTTACATGAAGTTGTTCTTGTTCTTGTCATAGACTTAACCAAATGCTAATACAGCATCGTTACCTTGACGAACAAAGCAAAAACTACCACAAAAGTTCAAGAGGTTATAAAGGTAAATGATTTCATCTGCCTGGCCCAAACTACGGCAATGAGCGTGGGCCAATAGCAGCACAATGAGCCGGTCCATTCCTCTCTGAGGTGGAAACGGCTAGTTAGAGTCCGTAATCTCCAGAGACGCCTCCAGCTCACCCCATTCCCGAACCCCCCCACCAACGGCTTTTAAGTGGAACCTTCTGAACATCGAGCCAGCGTTTTCAGGATAGCAGGCAGCTGGACTTTGTCATGCATGACCAGGGACATTCTTGTTAGTGTAGTGTAACCTTTTCTGCACTAACACAGATAACACTGGCACCTAGCTGGGTCCTAATCTGCGTGCTGTGCCCAAGCAAGGGGAGGGAGACCGGGGGGCAGCTAAGAGGTGGTGGTGGTGGGGTGGGGGGGTTAAATTATCAAACAGCAGGCCAGCAGCGGTGGCTTGGGACCCTGGCACCCCCAACACTGGTGGTGACCTCACCGCGCTGAGAAAACAGAATCCCATTCAGGGACATTTACTGCATATCTGCTTGAGATCCTGAAGCCAAACTCCTACTGTAGAACAACACTGGTGCCGTTCCTCAGCCAAGTGCTTGACATTCGCTTCCCTTGTTTTCCTATCAGAATGCTTAGTTTGTCAGTTCGCATCTGCTTTATGCTGTGTCCGAAACCTCGAAAATGCAAACTGTGGTTGTTTTTCAAAAGCGGCCTCGACAGCGTACAATATAAATGAGTTGTAGACATGTTGCCGTAGTCTGTGTATTTAACTCCTCGCCGCTGTTGCAGATGATCCGGCGGAGGATCAAAGCATCGAGAGGTTCTCTATCACATCGCTAAAATGTTCATCTAATCTCAATAGTGCTGCGAGGGATTCACTGTTGGTGTGGAGAGCTTAGCTGCTTCAGGGAGAGGGGCCTTCAGACAGAGAGAGCCAACATGTGTACTCCAGATGCCCAAAAGCGGAGGTGGGTGTGAGCCACGCTAGTGCTGACAATAATTCGGGGACAGCGGGTGTCAGGCTGAGAGAGGCCTACACCTCATCACCCCGCCGGCTAATTGATTTCCAAATGAGCCGCGGTATTTCTGCACAGTAATCTTGAAAGGGGGTCATAAAAATGTCCGGGGATACAGGGTGTGCCGCGCTTTTATCTGAAAACCTAAAATGTCTCTCGCTTTCCTCTCCTCTCTTATTTCTACAACCGCTAACCTTTCTCTCTTCCTCCTTTCTTCCACTCACGCTTTTTCCTCTTTACCTCTATTTACTATTTCTCTTTACAAGCTGGCACACCTGAATTATTTGCTCAAATTCAGCCCTTCTCTTTGAGAGGAAATGTCTGAGAGGGCAAGAACATCCAAATCAGAACCATATTGGTGCTCTCCGTACAAAATATGCGTGTGTATAAGAACAAAGTGAGTACGCATGAAGAATTCCGAATCCTAATAGTGTTCCAAAAACAATGATACATTGTTTTTTCCCATTTAGCTGCTGATTAGGTGATAAATCAGTATGGGGTTTGGTGTTGTGACATTGGCCATCAGTCTCCAGCATACTGTGGTAAATGAAAACCAGGAACCATGAAAAACATGCCTCTGACATCTTTATCTTTTGTTCATGTCATCTTTAATGTACTTTCATTTTTATGAAGACACTTTTTAAGTTTCTTTTATACGCCTGATAAAAAACATTTTTTGAGAGCGGTGATACTGCTGTCGGGGTACAGTGAAAATGTGGGAAAAGTTAGGAAACATGATCAAATACCACCTGTAGTGTCAAAAGGAAAACTGTTTGAAACTGTTTGAAAAGGGTAATTTAACACTGTTTGCAAAACTCTTTCTCTCAGTGAATTCCAGAGTATGAGAAACAGCAATAAAACACTAAACTACAATAAAATGCAGGTCAGCATAATAATTAAGCTGAAACTTTTTTATTTGGCTCTTGTGTTTGGGGGGGACATTGCTTAATTTTAACTTTAGGGGATAATTTTGAAGTCACAAATAAGACAAAACATTCCCTTGGGAACTTGTACTGAAGGAAAATAAAAGTGTGTGTTTTTTATTTACGTTTATATTATCTTGATATTACATATTTAAGGTTATCAAAATAAGAATATTTTTATTTCCAACAACTTTTTGTGAAATATTGTAAAAACATTGTATAATTGCATTATTTCATAGATTGTAATATGGTCCGTGCCCACACAATATACACAACAACCACAGAATTTAACGTAAAATATATAATTATATCAAATAAATATAATAAATAATATAAATTGTATAAATGGTATTCTTTTCAGAAAATTAGAAAATATATATTTACAAATTATAATTGTGCGTAGTCCTATAAATTTGACATTGTAATGCAGTGTTTGAAACGGCAGGCTGTTTCTTTGATTCTTTGACGTACAGGAATTTAAAAAAGAGATGTAAACAAAAGTATTCATAAAACTTATTGCCTTAACTAAAGTTAAACATAATTTGTAATGAGCTGTGATGATCTGTCATGGTGTAGAATATCTCAAAGCAAATGTTTCCACAGATTACTCAGATCTGCTGTCCACACCACTTGGAAAATTGAAAATCTGCAGTATCTTTGGTTAGTGCAGAGACATTTTACCTGGCAGAGCTGACAACTAGCTGACCACTTGCGGCTCTGTTGGCATTTTGCCTCTCTCCCTATTAGAGCCATCCAAATGTAAATATTTCCTTAGTTACCTTGCTTGTTGATCTACGGACTATTTCCATATTTATATTGGACTCAAAACATTTATTGTAGACAATGTGAATGGACTAAGGTGTTGTTCCATTAACAGTAACAAAACAGTTTGCACATAACTCCTTTTTCTTTTTTTTTTCCCAACAGGGAGCTACTGTTCCCTACTCAAATGTGACCGTGGACGCTGGATTTTTATGCCAAAAGTCATTAGGATATTAAGTAAAGAACATAACCGTAAATATATCAAAACTTAATTTTTAATTAGTAATTTCTAATTACTTAATTTTGACCATTTTCTCTTTTTTTTTTTTTTTTTCACCCCCAGATTCCAGATTTTTAAATAGTTGTATCTCAGCCAAATATGTTCCTATCTTAACAAACCATACATCAATGTAAAGATTATTTATTCAGTTTTCAGATAATGTATAAATCTCAATTTCAAAAAATTGACCCTTAAGACCGGTTTTGTGGTCCAGGGTACAAGAAAATAGTAGTATTATTCGTTATTATTTGCAGTCAAGCCCTATAGTGTTTTTTTTTTTTTTTCCTTGAGAGCTAAATCCCGCAAAAAAATAAAAATCAGAGTCTGCATTCTGTGAACCTTGTTTCCTGTTTGTCTTCATGACACTTAATACACAATCCAGACCAAACTCGCAGTTTAATCAGCAGCTTTCTGGAAACAGTAACAATTAATCTAATGACTAATCTTACATGGAACAAAACCAAATACATAAAATTATAATAACATTGATAAGAAGATCAATAAACTATAAGAGATCTGACATTAAAAATATGTTAACCTTTTAATACTTGTGTGTATTTGTGTGGTGGTATAAAACAAATAGAAATGACAATTTAAAATGCACTATATAAATACAGCACGTTTACATTTTCTTTTATGAGAATCACAAGACGTTTCAAATGTCAATCAAAGCATTAAAAAAAATCAGTGTTTCAGAGTGTAAATTCTCTTTATCTCTGGACTGATGGCTCCAGAATATGCAGAGCTTGGTGGCTCCTTCTTATCAGAGCCTTGCTGAGCCTATCATCACTTTTAGGAACTACAAGGTGAACTTTGACCTCTGATCCCTCTCTTTGCTAAGATATGGATAAGAAACCTAGTTCTCTCAAAACTACTGATAAATGTGAACTTTTAAAAGCACGTATTCACAGGAGTGGAGTCTGGAAATGTGGAGCTTTCGTCTCCTCTTAAAAGTCAAGAGACGCATTAGAGTAAATGAAGCAGAATTTTAAGTACGGATGGCTATCGTATTAGCCAAAATGAAGGATTTGAAGGGTAGAAAAAAAAACATTATGAGATTGGTAAAAGCAACATTATGCCATTGATTCAATAAATCACAGGCAGACCACATCACACGATGCGGAATGGACAAATAACAAAGTCAGCTAAGACACTGTGTCTGTTTCACATTACGATTAATCGTTGCGTATACAATATAACCATGTTATCAACTCTCCCTCTCCTGTTCCAAGAACAACCATACACGCTGGCATCAATTACCCATCCCAAAATTTGGTTAGCTCTTCTTTTCACAAAGCCGAAACAAAAGCCGATGGCTACGCAGAACCACAGTGGGGCCGAGGCTAAACGGATTAGCACCGGGGCTGCTGGGTATCTGGTGAGTGTCAGTGGTTGCCTGGCCAGGGTTTGAGTTTGCGAGCGTGTGTTCGTTGGACTGGCTTTGGACATCCTCTCTCAGTCCCGAGGCTTCATTCACTGCTCCGTTGTTTCGCGGAGTCGGTTTTGAAATCGGGTTAGGGCGACAGGGAGAGAATTCAAGCATTTGCTCGCTGATTTGATTTAGCGAGGGCAATCAGTCGGGCAGTTTCTCTGATTTATAGCTTCCTGCTTCCCTTTTGCTCCTCACGTTGCCCTCTCACATACTGTATCATGCTGCTAGTGGATGAGGGCACTCATACTGACCAAAACATACACGCTTGGCTACTTATCAGTGGTCACTAAACACTGGGTCAGTGCTAAATGTATTTATTTAAAGATGAAGAAATGCTTCCCACACAGCAGTTAGGGAAATCCTCAATGGCTTTCTGGCAGTCGGCATGCAAGACTTTTCGACTCAACAATATCATTTATTTCTGGCCCGGCAGTTGCGAGGGTGGATAATGGCGGTCTTTGACAATGCCACCCGCAGACTGAGAGGGACAGTGGAGATGAAAGCTGGCATGCTGCTAACCTTTGTGTTACAGAGAGATGATTCTCCTAATTGCTTGTGACTGCACGAATAGCCATGAAGACGGCTGCAGTGCCGGACAGTGTTATTAGGGTGTGCCCGATGCTTGTGTGCCCACACACACAGTGCCGTACAAAAGGCCTTCAGAGCTGGAGAAACCAGAGTGGCCATTGTGTAGAACCGCTACGATTTACACATGGAAACATGGAGCCTAGAAACTGTTTCCAAGATTGTCAGTGATTGCATATTTTTCCCACAGATACCACAGCATTGCCAACATCCCAGCATTTTTTTAAATTATGGAAATTTATGATGTTGGTCAGATGGTCATATAGTGCACTGAAAACTAAAAATGAATCACTGAGGCTGTTGGTATAACATTTTTTATTTTTTAAATGAGTAGTCCACTTAATTTGAAGAAGTAGTATTTTTTTTAGGTTATGTATTGAACATATTATCTTGAGTAATCTAGACAAGGCTTTGTAGGCGTGTTAAAACGTGTGTGTATGTTTAAATTAAATGTATTTACTGATAGATTTGTTTGATGCAATGAACCATTTAAACTTTTGATGTAATTAAAAAATATATATATATTTTAATGCATATTTACTTTAATATTTACACAGTAAGTTATTGCATAGTATATGTTCACATTAAAAGTGATATATCATTGATTAATGTAATCATAAGGCGTTTGAGAGCTGTGCTTTGATATTTAAAAAAAAAAAAAACCAAAAAACAGCAGTCTTGCTCTATAGTCCAAACTTACTATTAAGTAACCAATGTATTTCTTGTTCTTCATACTGTATAACCATTACCAAATTACACAGTTGAAAAAATATTTATTATGAATAATAAATATTATGAAATAATATAAAATTGTGGCCATACTGATAAAAGAAATCTCATTTTGTTCAGTAAGATTTTGTAAAAGAAAATACGACAACCTGTAATTTGGATGTTGAATTTTCTTTGCTGGTTGTTATATCCAGAGCAATAAAAAATGTTTGTTTCAATTAATGTAATAGTTCACCTCAATATGAAAATTCAGTTATCATTTAATCACCCTCATGTCGATCCTGTATTTTTTTTGTCCGTATAATGGAAGTCAATGTTCCCCAAAATTGTTCGGTTACCAAGTTTCTTCAAAATATCTTCTTTTCATGTTTCACAAAAGAAGGAAACTGATATGAGTTTGGAATGACATGAGGGTAAATAAATGACAGAATTTTCATTTTTTGGTGAACTATCGCTTTAATGTGTTGATCATTTTATGTCTGAATTCAATTAACACACTTAATAATTATTTCTGCATTATTACCCGTGAGAATTCAATTTGAAGGTAACCTGTTCAGTGTTACTCATAGGCATACGAGCAATGGGTGGTCCAGTTATGGCCCATTAAGAGCCTCTTATTTCCATCCACAGCTGTCCTCAACCCAGCCTGCTGTCCAGAGTCCAGCCACCTATCTACCAGCTGGCCTTCAGTGCCGCTAAAGCCTCTGGTTTTAGGGTATGTGACATCAAGGCATCGGCGCAAAGGCCAAATCACGTTAACATCCACAACCAGACGCTCCGCTCATTTGACTAATCAAAGAGAACGGCTCGTTCAGAAAGAAGAGAGGCACTGTATGAGGTACTTCCTATCTCTTTTTCTTATCTGTTCATCCCTGTACAGCACCTATGCAGCATGCACTTAATGTGGTCTGGACTTACTCATTAGCTTCCACATGTTACCTGAAATGCTCTGCAGTGGGGGAAGGTTTTTATTTTTTTTAAGGCAATGGGTGAAAAAACTATTATGAATTTTATTAATGTTGTTTAACAAGAAACAAAAAAGTTGTTTTTAAGCATATGCATTTTTTTTTTCACATTTTAAGTTCAAGTCACAAGGACAAAATTAATGTGGGCTTTCATAGATAGATAGATAGATAGACAGCTTTTGATTGGAAAATATAACATTCATTGAAAAATATAGTAACAATAAAAGTGTACATATAATATATATGCAAATTGATATACAATTAATAAAAGATATAATAAAAATAACTTATTTCCTGTAATTTTGGTCATCAGCTTTGCAGCATGGACAGCATTCCAACATCAACACTTATCAAGAGACTTTTCAGCAGGAGCCATTTCTGCACAGGGCGAAGATTGGCCCTATCCTGGTGGTGAACGATGTCTATAACGTTAAGCACAACAAATGACAAAACCATCCAGGCGCGCACATCAGCGCAGGGGTCAGGGAAGGTAAGGAAAAAGAGGCCCTCTATGACATATCTACTGTGGGAAACGGGCCGCAGAGATAACCGAGCTTTAGTGTTTCATCTCTGCTTCATCCCATACACATTATCACTGACCTTTCACCCTGCAATAAGAAAGGCTATGCAACCCAGAGAAGCACACAGCCGTAAATCTCTTTATCCAGAGCTGTAAAAACGCAGGATATTCAAATGATGTGAATTGTGTCGAAACAGGAAAATATAACGAAAACTTCACTTGCTTTGTCCCAGTGTGGAAAAGTATCTCTCTCAATTTTCTCTGTCACTGTCCCTCTCTTTCCTGAGACAGAGGAAAACTTGATTAACCTAAGTCAGAACGGACACAGTTAAAACAGAGAAGACAAGCAGCCACAGGAAATCCCACATAACAGCTTACATACACACCACACAGCGATAACGGAAAAATGCGATAGCTAGATTGTTTTAGTTATTGGCCTAATGAGACAGTTTTCCATGAGAAATGATCCCACAGCGAGACGTCTGTTAATTGGTACATACACAATTACAGCATGAAGTGAATTCATAATTGATGCTTTGATCTCAAGTAAACACAACAGATATATCACTTATGCCTATAATAGTATCTTAGGAATATTCAGTAAGATTGTGGGACTTTTGCTTATATTTTACTTTAGTTTCTTTCTAAATATAAAGCATAAAAACAGCAATAAAAATGTCATTTAGTTTTAGAAAGACTACAGGTTCCAAAAGGTGGGTTTTGTTGTGATGTCATAGAAGAACCCTTCCCCAAAGAACCTTCCAATAAAGCAGACACACCACACAGCGATGAAGGAAAAATATGATTGCTAGATTGTTTTTGTCCTGGGTTTAATCAGATTTCAGTTTCTGATAAGTGTTGGAATGCCGTCCATGCTGCAAAACTGATATCCAAAATTATGTGGGAATACTTTATTTTTATTATGCCATTTAATAATGTTATATCAGTTTCATTATGCGTATAAAACATCCTACAATAAAGGTTTTAAAAGGGGGTTTTGCAGCGATGCCACAGAAAATCCATTTTTGGTTCCCAAAGAACTTTTCATTGAACAGTTCTTAAAAGAACTTTAGTGTAAAGAGATGTTTTGATAATCTAAATAATGCTTTTCCACTATAAGGAACCTTTTGTGTAATGGAAAGATTCTATAGATGTTAAAGTTTCTTCATGGTGCCAATAAAGAACCTTTATTTTAAAGAATGTATAATTAAAGTAATCGCTCAGCCAAAAAAAATGAACATTCGGTCATCATTTACTCGCCCCCATGCCGTTCTAAACCTGTTCACNTTAAAGAATGTATAATTAAAGTAATCGCTCAGCCAAAAAAATTTAAATTCGGTCATCATTTACTCACCCCCATGCCGTTCTAAATCTGTTCATGTTTCTTACTTTGCTGGAACACAAAAGATATTTTGAAGAATGTTGGTAACCAGTTTTTGTGACAGTTGAAAGTTGAAAGAAAGAAAAACCTTCTTTTACATTCCAGAGGAAAGTCATACTGATTCACTTAACGGTGAGTAAATAATGATGAAGTTTTCATTTTGGGGTGAACTATCCCTTTAAATACAAACATTAATTAGGTTTTAAGCTTTAAAAGTCAAAGCCGGGACATAAACTTGTAATACACAAAACATACTTGCTTTATTATTGCAAAGGCAGGTAAAAATGTCCTGGCCTCACTCGTTCAAATCCTTGGATGGGTTTTATTTCAGCTAATGAGGTGTGAAGCCTTACCCTGAGTGTGTGTGTGTGGTGCTGCCCATAAACCAAAAGTGAGAAACAGCTTGTTTGGTAAGAATTAGGGGTTTACGTTTCCCTTTTTCCACTCACTGGATGGTTGTCCGTGTCTACGTTTTATGCATGAATTTGAACTACTAATGGTTTTTCAAATGTACTATTACATATTAATATATTAAGCATATCAAAGCAAATAATAAAGAAATTTGAATTTTGTGAGTCAAGTCGACAAAATGATTTCGTAACCAACCATCATTTTTTGTTTTCCAAAGCTTCTCTTTAACATGTCTATTTTAAGAAGGTATCGTTCTCGGTGGTTGATTAGTTGCCTGGGCCTCTCTTATTGTCATCTTATGCCTGTCTGTGTCTCGCAGACATGGGGCCCCTTAGCAATGCAGCCATTAACTTAGGTCATTACAGAGAGAGGCTTTGTCATTAAGACCACATGGGTTCTCCATGAGTCATGCTAATGACTTTTTGCATTTATCGTTTTATTCTGTATATCCTCCTTCACTACTGATTTCTTTAAGGGTTTAGGCAAATTTAAAGTATCACCTTTAAGTGTCTAGAGAGGTGTCTGGGTCAATGTCATCCTCTCAGACAAACATCCTTTTAGCGGCTCTTTGAATAAAGCATGGCTATTGTTCCGCATTGACAGCACATACTTGGACCTGTCAGTCAAAGTGTCACGAAGGGCATATTGACGAACACAGAGGTTGCGTTATCGCTGAGAGTAATAAATCCGATGCCGTTTAATGCAGTGCATTTCAAGTATTTTTACAGCTATGTAATCGGTGTGACAGAAACTGCCAGAGCTGTTATGACATGGGAAAGTTGCCTTACCACCCAGGTGCTAACACCCTTTTGAGCAGCTCTGCTTAGCATTGGCGTCTCCTCCAAAGCTTTCAACAGCACTGTTACTCAGTGGTGCGTGCAAAGACCTCTGGGAGATGTAGTCTTTTGGAAACCCAACTCATAAGAATCCTGCTTGTAGAACATTTTGCTGTTGTGTTCAGAGCTTAGCCTTGAGCACAGTCACAGGCTGGAAAACACAACAGATTCCTCGCGTTCATTGTAGCCGGACTGGTAAATGCAAGCCGCCATCTGTTTTTTTTCAGTGAATGCCAAAAGTAACCCAAGGGGATGGGCGAAGCCTGTGATTGGGTCGGCACCCTGTTGCTTCAGAGGCCTGGTCTCTGTATCAAACAACGCCATGCTGGAGGAAAGACCCATGGCACAGGGGATACTGCTATGGAGGCAGTGACCTGGATGTGTGTCAGTAGGGAGTGTGGTTTATCTCCTTTCTATTTGTCATTTGTTCTTTTCCTTTTTCTATCACTCCTCCCCCATTTCAAAAGGGCAGTTTTGCTTCCCGGTTCTACGCCTTCTTGTTTTCCCTCTGTTTTTCCATGAAATCACTCGTCTGTCACTAGATCCTAGCCATCGTACGCAATTCAATTGTCTCAGAGGACGTCGCACAATGAGTTCCTTGTCCTCTTTGATACTTTTGTCTCGAATGAGGCCTGAAACAAAAGCCGCGGTGCTTTTAAGAATGTTTTAGCCTCTATTTGTTTTATTTCAGTCTGAATTGAAAGTTGACCCAAGTCTCATTCGTATCACACTGCGCCATAAAAAAAGCCTCACGGACTCCCGGATTTACAACTCTCCGTTTTCCCTCAGGGCTTTGGAGGCCATATTATACCTGACTCAACTGATCCCCCCCAACTCAAAAAACTGAACCCATTGCGTTCTAAGCCACTATAGGCGGTCAAGGCCCATAAAAGCCTAACAGTCTCTGCTGTGGCTGTTGGTGGTCTGTCTTGTTCCTTGGCCTTTAGATGGCAGAAGGGGCCTTTTTGACTGTCTGTGTGTGTGTGTAAACGTGCGTCTTTTGCAGGGACGTCTGCGAGAAAAACATCAAAAGGCAACATAATCCAGGTACAGGGCTTCACTTTTAACTTTTCAGCAGCTAGTGTCTGAAGCAGCTATAAAACTGTGGCCAGTGGGATGAGAAACATGATTGATGCTGAGCACAGCTTGATTACTAAGAGATTTAGTTGCCTGTTCATAATATAGGGGTTTGGTCAGTACTGAGATTCATTCACGGTTGTATCTACATAATTTAGCTAGTCATTCACACACATCGGTACAGCCAACTGTACATACATTTAAGGTGGTTTATGTTGTAAAAATAAAGAATGCTTAGGTTAGCATTTAATGTATTATTGCCATCTCTTCATTTCCTTTTTGAATTTTTATTAACATTACTTTTTTTTTTTTTCGTTTGGCAGTTGTACATTGTACAGTTCAAAGAGGCGGGGGAACGCAGACTTCATGTGGCCACCTGGGTTCTTCTCAAGTCTAACCCACTCACAGAACACCCTTAAAGGTCTGGGTGAGTAAGAGGGTTCCTTGGGACAGTTTTTCCTGTAAGTATACAAGTCTGGTTGGAAAAGACATACAGAGGGAGCTGTGAGGGGGGAAGTGAAAGAGTACACTTTGGGGGCTTCTCATGCTCTGTCATGATCTTTATTGCATGATGTGATAGAAAATGAATGTTTCTGGATCATTGAGATTGACATGAGCTTACAGTTTAAGGGTGTATGACTGCATAACATCCAGTTTTATTTTTCTCTTTCGGTGTCATTCACATGCATGTGGTTTTATGGTGACCTGGTTTTATTTTGATCCGGTCTAGAGGGATGTTAAAGACAGCGCTTGAAAGCTTTCCACTAAACCACATGGTTGAAGGGGGTTTTTATCTCCACCTAGTGGCTCAAAGGGCTAAATGCTACAGGTGAATGCTTTGCCGTGAACCTTCTCAGTGATCTATTACTGTATGCATGCATGCATGCATGCGCTTGAAACTGCTTTTATATAGAGGCACATTTCAAAGCAATATTTACAATGAACTATTCCTCAAAGCAACAATCTTTTTTTAAAAGGAAAAAAGTTTTCCAATGAATTAGAAACTGTAATTTAACATAAAATCATATAACTGGTGCAAGAGGACAGTCGGCTAATTATATCTCAAAGTTTTGGTAAACAGTTATGAGGGTTAGCGTCATTTTAATTGTAACGGTAAAATTTAATTGTAAATGCAATCTTTTCTACTCATTAAGCACCAAGTGAATGTTTTTTGAATGTTTCTTCTCTTTCTTCGTTTAATTTTCCCATTCATAATGTATTGAGCTCGATTACAGCTTCGAGATTTTATAACTTTTTTAAATAACACAATTTTAAAATGAATAAATGTTGTCAGTGCAGCATATTTTACCAGTAATACAGCACAAAGCAATATACGTGTAATATTTTATATAAAGAGAATATTACTTTCCAAGACACGGGATTTATGAATTGATTTTGAATATATTTTTTCTACCACGAATTTACGTCTTTACTGTACGAAACCAAATCCATATGGCATCGATATAACTGACATAATTTTCGATAATGTACTGTTATAATATTTTAATTTGTCCTGGTTTTGGACTTAAAAAAAATGCACGCGCACATTGCACATTCCTGAAAACAATGAATTTATTTTTAAATCAATTTGTAAAAT
>SCHK01404610.1:1390-18171 GCA_004124795.1 Poropuntius huangchuchieni | reverse complement strand
TAAAATAAAAGATCAAAAGGATTAACAATGTAGATTTATTTCCACAGCTTTCTTTGATCATATTTAACATGGGGACCAACAACCACGTGTGTATTTATTGCTAAGAACTTCATTTGGACAATGATAAAGGCGATTTTCAAAATTTTTTGATATTCGAATGGTTGTATCTAGGCCAAATATTATAACAAACCATACATCAGTCGAAAGCTTTCATATGATGTGTTAATCTTAATTTCAAAAAATTGACCCTTATTACTGGTTTTGTGGTCCAGGGCACATATAACACAAATTCATTACAATTCTCATTAATGCACAGGTAACAAATCAGGAAATAGACGAACAGCCAACATTCGCAGCATCGGTTACTCAGATCTCTTCAGCCTGTCGAAAGAGGACCTGACTGAAACACTTCTCGAGTACCCTGCAGCCAAACGCCTGTTGGAGGAGAAGGGTCGTCAGATCCTGACAAAGATGGGGATGCTGGAAGAGACAGACGAAGGGGAGGGAGAGGTGGAGAAAACGGAGGACAAGGTGAAGCGCTTAGAGGCCAGCCTAGAGGCCCAGCAGACCAAACTGGCTCGGCTGATAGCTGAACTGGAGTCTAGTGCCCGAAAAATGATGCAAAGAGTGGAACAACTGGAATTGCAGACCGAAGGATGGGAAGGCATTGTGGCCGAGGGTGCACAGGGAGAAATAGAAGAGCGGGAGAAAGTAAAAGAGAGGGAGATTGGGGATGGGGAAGGGGATGGGGAAGGGGAAGGGGAAGGGGAAGGGGAGAAGGAAGATGAAGAGGAGCCAGTAGTGGAAGGAGAGAGAGGAGAGGGTGATGGAGGAGAGGAAAACCTGGGAGAAAAGGAGAAGAAAGGAGGAAATGAGAAAAGTGAAACGGAGAAAGAATAGACAGGGGAAGAGCTAATAAAGACAGAAACGCAGGATCAGAAAAGAGATTAAATGTAAGTAGAGGATATATGTAATATATTCAAATATATGTAAAATATACCATTTAAATGTTTGGGGTACACTTATAAATCATAGATGCATTAAAATGATCAAAAGTGACAGTAAAGCCATTTAGAATGTTACAAAAGATTTCTATTTCAAATACATAATTCTGCCAAAAAATCCACTTTGCCATTACAGGAATACATTACATTTTAAAAATATATTGCAACAGTTATTTTGAATTGTAATAATATTGCACAATATTACTTTATATTTGATCAAATAAATGCAGCCTTTATGAGAAGAAAAGACTTCTTTCAAAGACATTTAAAAACACTTTGAATAATATAGTGTATATCAGTGTACCATACTATGAATATGATCAAATTGTGGCATATAGATACAAAAGACAATCTGTACTGTTATGAGAGCAGTTTTATGAGATACATTAAATGACATTTTATTACACTTTGCGAGCATTGTTTTTTATTTAACAAAATATGAACAGTTTTACATGTTATGTAATATTACTATACTATATATTGGTACATTAATACAATAAATATATAATAAATATAATAATATCAGTCTCTACATTAGATAACGCCACTGTTAGCGTTGCTTAGCTGCAGATGTGAAACTCCATCGAGACGCCAGATGGCAGCACATACTCCACTTTCACAGTTACCAGAGGACGTCAATTTGGAGGTAAATGTCTTATACAGCTGTGCTATTAAGATTTATCGGTTATTTTTCTTCTTTAAAAAACAGCTCCACATAGGAACAATAGAGATAACTTAAACAACTGTATAGTCCACCCAAAAGAGTCCTGTGGCCCAACAGGCCTGGCTTTCATGGTGTGAAATTTCCTACCATACCGAGTTCACATTCTTGTGTTTTGGTAAAGAAAATTCTGGATTCTGTAGATTCAGTGCTGTTTATCTTTGCTAACTGCTTAAACTCCGTTGGAACAGGAAAGCTGCTGTCAGCAATCAATATACTGCAGTGCAGTTTATAATCATCTCGCCGTTCTTAATTGAGTAAGTCTGGTAATGTTCTTCTTCAATTAAGCAACAAATTAAGAATGCTAATTCACATTGGCTAAAGCAAATTATTATGCATGCCTAAATATATTATCCTTTTAAATTGTTTGTATTGACATGACTTTCAGCTTGGTTCATTGGTACCGTGAATTGCCAAAGCGAAAGCCCTCTCTCCCACTCCTGCTTTGGGCTGACACTCTGATGAAATCCTCAGAGAGTAAGTGTGTTTGTTTTGAACACATCTCAGAGCATGTGCATGTCCTATCTTGCTTAATAACAATTCAAGTGATATGAAATACAGAAACAGCTTCTTCTTCTCTCTGTTTGTCTCTCTGTGTGGTGGTGGGGTATCAGGGCCTGTCTCAACTACACTCCTGCGCCGGGTCCTGCTGTGGTAGCAAATTACTGGGCCTACCACTGGGTGTATAGTGTTACCCACTAGTGGTGATCGCCGTTGTCCTCAGGTTTGTCTCGACTGCAGAAAAGCAAAATAAGAAGCTTTATTTCTCATATAACTGTGATTAGCACAATTATCCGCTTCCATTCGTAACTTGAATGTGAAAGGCTTCCGGTTTCATTTGCTTCCAGTTATTTTCACCTGTTAAGATACTTTATATTGCAATCTGATATATGTATGTTGTTAACTATAAAAACACTGTTTTTTAAATAGCTTTACAGTTTACTGCATTTTATTCTTCTAGTTATTGGCCTATAGAGGCTAATATATCAGAAGTTTTGCACATTCCAAAAAAAAAAGTCCACATTTTATGGTGGAATATGTTAGAATGCATTCTTAGTATTCCTTATATAATGAATGACTTTTGAACAACAGCTACATTTATAATACAAGACAAAAATTGATTTGTACTTCTTCCCGCACCAAAGAGGAAAAAATTACGTATTCAAATCAGATAAATTCAATATATTCATACATCTCAGTGAGATTTCGCAGGTGTTTGAGATACAAGCGTAAATGTTGCCATTATTGCTGAGGATGCCCAGATGTTCACTGCCAAAGGAGGCTTGATATCCAATAAAACTACAATTACAACATAGGCGCAAAACCATGGAAAAGAATGTCAAGCAAGAAAAATTTCCCAACCTGTCCATAGAATAGAAATAATAGATAGCGTCATATCATGTTGTGTCGTCAGTTTTGGCTGATGGTATGCTCTCCAGGTGTTCGTTTTACTCTCTGAAAGTAACTGACCACTTGCTTTAGCCATATGATTAATTTTGCGGCCGTCAATCACAATCTGTCATGGATTATGTCAATTTAAAGCGCGTAATTCTACATCAACAACCCGAAAAACAAAGCGGCCCTGCGCAACACAGACTAGAGCAGATGGCACGTAATTGCCTTGAGGTGGAAACTGGGCGTCCATTTTACAGGTCTCGCGGGACTCGGTCGCAGTTCTCCTGTGAAAATACAGGTGCGTTTGTTTTTGTTTATCTTTCTCTCTAATCAAAGTATTGCCATAATCATTGGAAAACTGTCAGTTTAGAGTGTCCTAATTCACACCGAGGGACATCAATTCAAGCGCCACTTATACTAGGGACTTGTGGGCAAACCTGGGACGGTTAACCCTCTTCATAAACACCTCTCTGTGATAGATGCATCATCTGCTCCTCAGATTGGAGCAGGAGATCTCTATAAATAGCCAATTGCAAGTTGTGATCATAACAGCAGCCAGAGCCACAATGGAGCAGGTGTGCAAATGCTTCAAAATGAATTTTACCCAGCATACACACAGCTTTGGAGGTGTAATATGTTCTATAATTTCATTTATATATGTGTAGTTCTGAACTGATTGGCAAGTTTGCGGATGTGCATCTGCTGCTAAGACAGATAGGAGGAAATAACTTTTCTGGACTTGGTCTTACTGCCATATGATGGTGCACGAGCGTTCTCATATCAGATGTTTGTCTGCTTGTTTACCCTTTGTGGTGGATTGCAAGTTTTGTTATGTATAACCGGTTCCACGGCATTTCCCAGTTATTAATTATCTAAGCAGGGACACGCAACTGACACTCAGGGGAGGATGACAGAAGCTTTTAAACAAATCCCTGTGCTTCTCTACTTGGCTGTCTGTCACCTTCAACACTCACGGACTGCATCTGTGCACCTTCCCAAATGCCAGAGTATGTGTCTTTCTGGCATTTCACAACCATACTGCTTCCAGATCCCTGGCACTCTTTCAAGGAGCATCCACACATACAGCCATTTGCAGTGACCAAACGGCCGGAAGTCATTTATTTTTTCAATGAAAGTTGGCGATTTATGTTGACATGATCGACAGCGACTGTTGGTGATATAATTTGAATTTCAAAGTCCCCATCTATTAAGGCAAGTCAGTTCACTCGGCAGCCATTTTGGCAACACCCTCTGGCAGTTTTTTTTTTTCTTTCTGGGCAAGTGTGGCTCCTCTCGATGGAAGCATATTTCTACCAAATACAAAACAAAATATGCTTTGGTAAATCATAATTATAACAAAGTTAAAATTATAACATACTAAGTAAATTATGAGATAAATGTCATAATTGTGATATAAAAAGTCAGTTATGACATAAGACATAGGTTGGAATTATGAGATAAAAAGTCACAATTGTGACAAAATTAAGATAAAAAACACAATATAACATAAAAAGTCATAATTAAGACATAAGGAGAAACTGAAACTGAGATAAAAAGCTATAATTATGACAAAATTGAGAGGAAAACTAATCAGTTAATATTAAGCAATTAAGTTGAAATTAAGTTTGTAAGACATAAGTAAAACCTGAGGTGCAATCAAATACTACAATGAAATGATGCAGTAAAAGGTTATAAATATGACCTAAAAAGTCAAAATAATGACATAAAAGTCATTTGTAAAGCTATAATAATTCTATAAAAAGACATGATTATAGAAAATTCATAATTGTGACAAAGTCATATTTATGGCTTTTTTATGTCATAATTTCAACCTTTTATGTCATAATCATGATTTACCAAAACATGTTTTTTTTCTTATTATTATAATATATTTTTATTTAATTTTATTGTATTGTATTGTATTTTACTTTATTTTATTATTATATTATTATTATTTATTTTTTATTTTTTGTGTGTGTGTGTGGCAGAAATGGGCTTCAATGTCGATCACAGACATAATATAATTGATTAAATAAATAAAAATTGCTTCAAAAATCCCTTTAAAAATCCTAATTCCATTAAGCTACAGCACATGTTGAATCTACAGAGCTGGCTGTCCAAGCCTAGTGTGCTTTCTTCCAACTGAATATGCAGAAACCTGGCTCAGGTGGTCAATTTAAAGATGAATGGCTCAGAGATGCCGCAAGGAATGCACCGGAAATGGGATAGGGCATGAATTCCAAACAAGCTCTGTGGAGATTGGCGGTGCTGTATAATACCTTTCTTTTTTTTTTATCAAACTAATAAATTACAGCCCATCTCTCTGATAACTAGGAAGAGAAAGTGCTCGATTTAGACCCCAGATGTGACCCAGGGTTACCTGGCAACTGGACAAACTCAGGAAGAGGAAGAAGAAAAAAATAAAACATTGAGATATCATTGGCTGGTTAAAGAAAAAAAGAAACAGAGTGGGAGAGAGAAAAGTAAGTACACAGAAATGACCTTTCCCTTTCACGACAACCTTCTTTTGCTGACATTTCTGTACATCAAATGAGACAGATTTAAATATGTGCTGTTCTTTACATGACAATATGGCTGTTATGTTGTCTAACACTTTATTTCAAATGTCCACTGCAAATCATCCAATTCCTATTCTACCTCATTTAAATCACATCAGTACTTTAACATGTGCAAGTGAAAATGTGTAATTCCTTTCCTCTTCCCCTTTTTCTCTCCGCTCAAAAAGGCATTACAGTATTTAATGCTGTTCATATCCACTGGTGCATGTTTAGTTATGCCAGAAATTGCAGCTTCTTTGTTAGGTACATGTTGCCTGCAGCCTCCGAGAATAGAAAAGCTCTCCAAACACGCAAGCTGAAGTCCACTGCTATTTTTAATAATATTATTTAATAATTTAATATTATTTTAATAATATAAAAATATGAATTATAACTATTATTTAATATTATGATTTTAATAATAATACCCTGCAAAGTAATATTCACTAAAAAATTATTCAGTTTAATTTAATTTAAGCATTTGCTGTATATACGGTTAACAATTGTTTTGTTTTTGTTTTTTTTCTGAGGGAATAAATAGGTATAAATGCAAGTGAGGGTGTTTTTCCAATTAACCAGCACTCATAATCTCAAGAGAGAGCCAATTAAGATTATGGACTTTGAGCAGTCATGTCCAGACATGCTGTATAGTCTGGCTGTATCATAGGCACACATACGAACTCACACAAAAAACACAGGCCCTGCTTTCTCTTTCATCTGGGAAATTCAGCATCTTAGACCCTGAGCGCCTGCAGGACATGACCCCTCTCTTTTTTCACTCTGTCTGTCTCTCTTACTCAGACTCCCGTGGTACACTGCAGATTTCACTTTACATTCTGTGATGATCACCCAATTTACATCTTACCCCTGTCCCTTAGGCATCATTACCACGGCAACCTGTCCCCTCAGAGACAAAAAGAAAACAAGACTCATATATTTCCATCATAAATACACACAACACACACTCACACGGTGTTTCAGTTATGGCACATCCCTCGAGGTTGTCTAAACTACAGGGAAATAGCCATGTAAAAGTAAAAAAGATACTCCAGGCCAGTGCAAAAACCAATCACGTGACAGCTGATCCATATTATATCGCAAAATAGAAGCAGCAGCACCCAATCAAAACACCCAGTCACCTGTGTTAAAAAAAAAGTGGACAGACAGTAAAATTGGGGTTGGGGGAGAGAAAGAGGAGAGAAAAGGGGGGAAGGGCCTTCATCATAGGGATTGCCACTCTTCATTAGAGGGATGATTATGGTCGTAGAGGAAAGGCCCAAGGGAAATAGTGTGATTTTTTTTTTGAGGTGAAAGAGGCAAATGAATTGAACGAGAAAGAAAGATAGGAGACAGAAAGAAAGAAAGAAAGAAAGAAAGAAAGAAAGAGAACGAACGAAAGAAAAAGAAAGTCACACTGGCAGCTGCTATTTCAGCTCTCCTCAGGCAAGGCACCAGTTCCTCATATCCATGTGTCCACTCCACTCCCATCATCCACAAACACACACGGCCACACAGACATGACAGAGATGAGACATGATGTGAATGCAGAGAGAAAACTAACAGAGTCTCATAGACAAAGAAGATGAGGTCGAGTCCGCATCAGACACTCAACGATAACACAGGTATTGAGGCACAGACATATCAGTACAAGTTTATGTATGTGCCTGTAAGAATCTGTCACTTTGCTTTGAAATAACACTGATCTGTCCTTGCATCGCCTTTCACTCTGTCTGCTAGTTCCTCACTATGACCACTGCAGTTGTTTTTCCTTCAGTTCACTTTTTGCAAGCCTGTATTTTTTCTCTCTTAGACTAGTCACCGTGACACCACGTCCGATCGATAGGATGCAGTCATATTTCAAACTCAGGGAAGAATTTTACAGTCGATGGTAACCAGTCTGCCAGGCCAGAGTTTGTGCTTTTCTGTATATTAAATATGAATATAGCATGAAATCTACATTAAGTATGTAGATAATGTAGAAGTATGTACATTACTAGTCAAAGGTTTGGTGGTCTGTAAGGTTTTTTTTGTAATATAGTAGGTGGAATGAGAGAGTTGGTGGAGTGTTGAGCTTTCAATGAAGAGATGAATCATTCAGCAGCATCTAGAGACAAAACACTGCCTTTATGTAGGGGTGAAAAAGTGATCCTCAGCAATTCATCTCGTAGATTAGGTCCTGATGGGACATTAAAATATCCCCTCCAGAACTGTCTCTCTCTCTAAACATGATAATGACAAAGTTACAACTAAAATGTCAGTTTAACATCTTTCATTTTCATTCAACACTCTCTCTATTGAATATAATGTCAAACAACTGTGTATAGCTGACTTTAGAATATAATAGTATGACACATTTTATCAGACACATTTTTTAAATGCTTTCGTCAGTTTCCCATCATACCCTCTAGCAGCTTTGAAGCTAATAAATTATTCAATTGAATAATTAGCATTTAATAGAAAATAATTTGCATTTGCAAAACCACCATAAGGGTTAGAAATTGACTGAGTTGCAGAAGTGCTTCGTGGCTTTACTCTTTTATATAACAGGATTCGTACCTACTTAAAGTTCAGTGAAATCTGAAATCTGATCCTGTTGTGCTCCTATAAGTTCAGCATATGCATTCACAGACTTCTGTAAAAATAAATAAATAAAGGAAACGAATCCTTTAATTATGGCAATGTCTGCGCATATGGTTCTCCAGCACTGTCCATGGTGCTGATTCTTTCAGATTTCTCATAATATTAGAGGCCTGTAATAGCAAACACTTTAATTTAATCACACACACTTTAAACAAATAAAACACACAATGACATGGCTAAAATAACAAAGAGGAAAAGAGAAAGCTTGTTAGAGAAAAACAGATGGTCTTTAAATTCAACAAAGGACCCAAGGGAACAAACTCTTGGTGCAGACATGACCCACACACCTTTAATGTACATTTGCTGATGTGGGTATGTATACAAGTCTATATATTTACAGAAGCAAAGCTGAATTTTTTTTTTAACCATAGATAATAGCTTTCTTCTCATGTGTGCACAAACAAACAAACACAGTCACACACACACACTCACAAAGCAGAATTAAATGAAAGTATTTGGGGGTTCCATTCTGTCACATTATAGCAGATGGTGTCCAGTTCAAGCCAGGCTGGTATAGTCCCTGGAGACGAAGTGGGAGGGAAAAAGAGAGAGACAGAGAAAAGCAAAAAGGGAGAAAGATGTTGGGTACTCTCTTAACTCCCTCTTTGTCTCAGTTATTTACACCTCAAAGATTGTACTTGGGGGGGAAAGACTGACCAATTCGTTCTTACCGCCCAGGAGTGCAGCCACACATCCAACACACTTCTTGGATGTATCATGAAAGCCAAAGTTAGGTTGTTGGTTTTTTTTATTCTGGGCTTGTCAAACTCTTCAATCGTCTCTGTGCAGGTGCAACGATGGACCTTTCCAATCATATCCATGCATATACACCCAGATTTGCCTCCAGGATCTCTCACAGGTGCAGCATTGGCCCCCGGCCGGCCTGGCACCCTACCCTCCTCTGCTCATCAGCACCACTACCAAAACACACACACACATAAACCCTCTGCCCCCCTTCTCGAAGGTCCAGCTGATCCCCACCTGATCCCAATTCATGGGGGAGGAGGAGGTGTTCTGATCTGAGCTCACCCTGGAGAGGTGAGAAAGAAGAAAATATATGCCATCGCTCATCTTTCCCGTCTCTCTGTCTCGTACAAGGATAGTAACTCTTTGTGCTCCTGTCAGATTAACGCCAACAATAACCGCTAAAACCACGTTAAATGGTGTCCTTGAGAAGCCTATGCATGCATGTGCGTTTATGTAACATTGTGTGTCTGTGTGTACCATTGTTACTGTGTGTAAAGGGCAGTATGTCCAAGCAGGGCTGAGCTCAGGTGTCCTGTGCTGATGAGCTGCAGCTGGCTCTCATTGGGGCTGTAATGGGTGCTATCCAGTGCCTGGGTCAGTCACGCAGCTGAGTTTAGACTACCCTCAGTATAGCAATCCATGTTCAAACTCATTCAGCCTCCTAAAAGTAAAGAAGTTATGTACTTATCTTAATGAGATAGGTCATTAAACGATTTTCTGAATTATCCATTTAAATGAATTTGTCCTCCATGACAAGTTATTGAGAACACTACAATTCTATGAACAGGCATGCAAACATTTGCTTAATTAGGTGTAGTATTTCCCACAGAATGCTAGAAAATAAGAAAAAAGTCCCACATTATACAACAGTTAGTTCCAGTTCTCAAATGTGAGGCAGTGCCATAGAAGAACCATTTTGGGTTCCCCAAAGAACCTTTCTCAACAGTTCAGTTCAGAACAGTTCTTAAAAGAACCACATTTCAAAACATTTTAGAATTCTGAATAACATTCTTTCACTATAAACAACCTTTTTGTAGAATGGAAAGGTTCCATGCAAGTGAAAGGTTCTTCATTGTGACAGTGAATAACTCTTGTTTTTGTCGTATTAAGAGAAAAAATATTTTTAAGTATGCCAAAATGATATTTTGTATTCAGTTATACACTACAATTAGGACTTTTTATACAGGCTGTCAATCTGTGCATCAGTGGTGTAGTGACTCTTTCTTGAAGATTACATTGATACGGTGCTGACAAGTGAATGTCTTTATGAGTGAGTCAAGGAGTCATTGAGTCAACTGATTCTTGCAAAAACACTGATTCATAAAGGAACGAAGCACCTGTGTGTGTTGTTCAGAGTCACATTATAGTTAATTGTGCACTGACTGTTTAGTACTGTTTTAGTGGAACAAAAAATAACTACCAATTTTGAGTCTAAAATGTAAGTTAGTCAATCTGAATAACAGTTTATTGAATTTTTTTTTTGTTATGTATTTTGTATGCAGAGAAGGGAGAAATGAGACAATGCAGATGGGGAATATTTTGCAGTACAAATCACAATAAAGCATTGGAAATTTGTTTTATGTGATTTAAATGAACATGCCTCACAGCTTGGCCCGGCAGAAGGTATTCTTATTGACCGCGTACTTGGACTGAATTAAGCCGTGAAATGAGCTGCAATCCATTGTTCTTTCACCATGAACAACAGAGATCAATACTTATGATCTCCACCAGCCCTCCTGAAACTAAGCACACAGGACAACATATGTTCCCTTCATTGACGGCATAGTCTGACTAAACCAAATTATACAAAACCAAAGCCTTTACAAACAGATTCATGCCATAATATTGCCCAAAATGCAAATGATCTTCACTTGACTCTTTCCAGTCAAAATATTCCGTCTCATTGTCTTTTTCCGTCTTTATGCCCAGTACTCTTCTGCCTCCATGTCCTCCCCTCTATTGTTTTTTTTTATTTTTCTCTGGGTCTTACTATTTTCATACCCCTCCACTGGCCCTGGGTCAGACATCCTGCCTCCATCCATCTCTCCATCCACCCATCCATCTTTCCATCCTTCCAGCAACATCAGCCAGCTGCCCCAACACACACACATAGAGTAGACCTTAATTCAGTCAGTGAGGTCTTTGCCCCCTTCCCAAAGCAATGCCCAGATCTGAACACATGCACCAGGCAAAAAAGGGCAGCAAAGGGGGGATGGGTGACTCTGGAAGCCATATGCCTCTTTCTCACATTTGACTCTGTGTATTTATATGTGTATGTGTGAGGAGGGGAGGGATGTGTTGCAGGAAATAGCAGACCAGCTGACTTTGTTCACAAACAGAGGACAGAAATAAAAGGTTTTAATGGAATCTAATACATCTCATCAGCCATGATCAATAATAGCCTAAAACCAAATCGGTCTGAGGATGATTTGTGGATCATGAAGAATTCTAATGATTTCATTTTAAATGAAAGATTTTTTTTTCCTCATCAAACTTGGTATTGAACTATACATTCATTTTACTGATCATATTTACAAATGTCTTTTCGAATCACATGCACAGACTAGGTGGATCTATTTGCTATTGATGTGCCTATTAGAGTGAAATACTCTTTACAGGTCTTTTACGAGAAGTTTGGCAATACATTAAAGACCCCTGTCCCCTATCTTTCTAGAAGAAATGAGAAATATCTTAATGAGAATTATCTCTTGCCATATCAGCCTCTTCAGGACTGAATCTCTTCCCATGTAATCACACAATCTTGCATAATATATATATTTTTTTTTTGCTGGAAAATAGAAGGATTGATCTTCAAAAGATCATGGGTTGATACTCAAAGAATACTTTCTTGTGTACTACACTCTTTAAAAACTTCCAAAAGGGTTTTTTGTAGTGATGCCATAGAAGAATAATTTTTGGTTCCCCAAAAAGAATCAGTTAAAAGAGCCTTTGTGTGTGTGTGTGTGTGTGTGTGTGTGTGTGTGTGAAAATCTAAAGAAACTTGATAGAACCTTTTGGGCCCATGAATGTTAAAGGTTCCTCATGGAACCAAAAACAAAACAAAACAAACAAACAAACAAACAAAAAAACGTTTATGTGTGTGGCCCATCAATGCTTAAATCATTATTGTGACTTCTGGAGAGCTTAGATTTTGTTCAAATTGTAGACTTACTATCATGTAAAGTTTTTAACAACATTTTACTTCAGCGTTTCTTTGTGGCAGTTCATTTTAATATCCCTGTTGTATTACTGGTAATTTTGATTAGTATTTTCTCAAATATGTCTCTCAATTTAGGTCATAAAATGTATAGCTAAGAATTTAAAAAAAGCTAGGTTTCGCGATATTCCTGTAATCCAAAACGTCATCCTAAAAGGGATTTTCTTAAAATACCATAACTAAACACTTAATTAAGCTAAAATGTCCAGATTGCTAGCGGAAACTTTTACAAACAATTGCACCACTTTAACACAGGCGTACAACCCATGCGTTACTGCCAAACACTTGCGTCCAGCTCTAGCCTCAGGCGCGCTTTTCAATCTGCTCGAGAAAGAACTCGCTGAGTGGAAGGAGAGAGAACAGAGGGGGTGGGACGGAGGTGTGACTGTCGTGGATAAGTGCATAAAGTGAATGATTTGTAAGAGGGAGCGAGAGAGCAAGAGAGCGAGAGAGGGAGACTTTAAAGGGAGCCAGCGGAATGTTATCTCTCAAATCATCAGAGGACCAGCGCGTGGCTGTAAGGATGGCTGGAGCAATGTTGTCCTAATCCACAGGAAACAGAAAGGACAGCCCGAGACGACACTTTGGTATCTAATCGATCTTATCTGAGGACGCGTGTCCATTGTTATCCACATACGGGTCAGAGGGCAACACATCTCCGAGCGTGCGTTACCGGTCCTGATATTTATATCCATTCTGTAATTCTTCTTACGGAAATTTCATGATATAACAAAACAATCTCCGTTGCCGGCTGCGTGGAATTAGTGGCGAGGAAAGTATTACTGAGAAATGCTGTTGCTGGTGCTGAAATAAATATTCAGAAAGCACAATGGACAGATGAACATGAATCACTGACTGAAAACAGACTTGATAAAAGGGATTTGAGGGAATAAATTGATTCTCATTCAATTCATCATCAACAGAGGTGAGTTTCAAATCAATTTCCTAAAATGTTGATTATACTTTTCACTCGTCTTCATGTTGTAAATGCCATTATTATTAGCTAGCCTATAGCAACAGTCTATATAAAAAACAGCTCTGCAAAACATTTTTGTACAATCATACTAAAAACTGTCAAATCTTAGTTTTCATCCGTTTAACCTGTCACAATAATTTCCACTTTGTTTTTAGGATTTCAGTTCGATCTTCTATAGTTAAAGTGGTTAAACAAGTGCAAAGAACTAATCACTGCAGGTTGTCAATTTGGCACAGCTTTGATTTTTTTTTTTTTTTTTTCTTTAAAATTTAAAGCAGCAATTAAACGGACATTTTCAGTTGTTCAGTGTTCAGTTGCATCGCTCAAATAAAAGTATCCTGAACAGTATAATATAGCCTACAAAAATAACAAAATACAAAATGCACATTAAACACGTCAACCATCTTATACCTTTTTTCTTTTAAATGTTCCTCGTGATTGAATCCACGACTTTAGATTCACGCACCCTTGTGTCATCTGGAGCCATAGGCTTTGCATTTGCATTTGCGACAGATGGTCAGCTATGACTTTGGTTTTGTGACAATAATTGATTTCCATTAACTTTTGCATGGAACCGGTGAATATTTATAATCATCTACTGACGATAATGTGTGCTGAGTGAGCTAAATTGCAAAATGCACACTGATAACCATTCACACTTAGTAGCTACTGAAGCGTTTTTAAACTATAACAGCCTAGAGTGTTACTTTTAAAACGGAGGTAAAATACAATAATTTAGTCTAGACTAAATTAGTTTTATCCATTTCATGAGATAGCTACAACCGTTGGATTTGTTAGTAAATTATTATTTGTTGTTTATTTCAGTTACTGCACTGAATGCATTATAATAATAGGAATACAGATACATATTTACATTTATAAAAACAAATCCTTTGTGTCTAATTCACCAGGGCAGTTAACAATCAGTGCACTATTGAAGCCTTGATCAAACGGATCTGAAAATGATGCTGAGTCCCGATCAGACGGATCCTGACCTCACCTGGACACAGCCGGACACGGAATGTCTGAACGTCATGAAGGTGGAGTGTGTGGCTCACGAGCCCTTAGAGGCCGCGGATGGCAAGACTCGCGCACTCGTGCCAGCCGCGCTCACCAGAGAGGAGAAGAGACGGAGGAGGCGCGCGACTGCCAAATACCGTTCTGCGCATGCCACGCGCGAGCGCATCAGAGTGGAAGCGTTCAACGTAGCGTTCGCTGAGCTGAGAAAGCTGCTACCAACACTTCCACCCGACAAGAAGCTGTCCAAGATCGAAATACTTCGCCTAGCTATCTGTTACATTTCTTATCTTAACCACGTTTTGGACGTTTAAACGAACATTTACCAGTACCTTAAAACAAAACCCTACAAGTGTGCATAAAGAATACTTTTATAGACATTGAGAGGTGGCATATTCCAGCTTTCACACAAATAGCCTATTAAAAAAAGAAAAAAAAAGAAAAAATGGGTAACACTTTACAATTACTTTCAGAAATAGGCTATGTTTTGTTGTCTGTCCCCATGATTGCGAAAAAGGAAATCGGAACAAAGGAATTGGAGGAAGTTAGCTACTATAAAGCATTAGCTTCCGAAAATTTTACGTATCGCAATAAGTGAAGCTTGTTGTTTTTGATAGCTACTGTAGCAAGATAGCTTAGGATAGCTTTTCAAAGATTAGCTATCCTGTTTAACATCCCACATTATGAGCACATTTGTGGCAATAATTTGTTGTGGAGAGATTTGACTTGGATTGGATTTTAATAATAGCTACATCACATAAACGAAACAAATATTTATCTTTCGCAAGCTGATTTCATAGGCTACCAACCGTGTGGAGAAATGTATAGGCTACTTCTATGTGCTGGAACAAATCGTAAACTTGCTAGCTGTTTATTTATATTTCTTGTTTATTTATTTATGAAGTAAATTAAGTTATGTGAGTGTCCCTAAAATAGCATATCTAAAGTGTTTACGTATATATGTAAATATTTAATGTTTTATTATTATTCCTATTTTAGACTGATGTCGCAGAGTTTGGGTTTACTGTTGCTTTTCACTTGCACTTTTCATTGGCAGTTTTCTTAGGAGTAGGAGGGCCTTCGCTGTGTGTGCACTACAGTTATTAATATAATGGTGTTGCTGTTGATGTCCTGTCCTATGATAACGAGAAGCACTTCCCATCGGATAGGATCTATTGCTGTATTGTTTATTTTGTTTACAAAGTGCTCATAGATAGCGCTTTGGGTACCTGATGACTTGGGGTGGTTTAAAAGTACAATTCCACTAAATTAAATACATCATAATCAATGTCAGATAAATTATTTGGCCATAGACATAAAAAGCGTGTTGCCTGCCTTCCAAGTCTGCGAGCTACCCATGGACGCTCTCTCTGCTGCGACCAAAAATGATCTCAAAGTAGTTTATTTTTCTTTTAGAAACTATTTATAGAGATTATTTGTTTACGTGATTCTTGTGAACCTTTTGGAAATTTTATAGTGAACAAATTATCTCACATCTGCCTCATATCCAAAGATCACCCTGTTAATTCAGGGTTTTGTCCGTCATTTTGTAGTGGAATAGCCAGTGCACTGGTTTGTATCGCAGTTTTTCATAACTATTTTAGAATAAATAGTAAAAAAAAAAAATATGAATTCAACGCTGATTCGTCTGTTGTAGTTTTTGTATAAAACAAAATGAAATTAAAGATATTGTGCCAATACGATGTTCTCTGTTCATATACTTTCACGCACAACTGCAATGAACTATAGGCTCACATTATGAAATTCACTGTCGTAAAACATTATTTACCTATTAAAATGCCATGAAAAAAGACCTTTTCATGCTGTCACACAACACAGTCCGCTCTGCTCACGGCCCAAAGGCGACTTTCTCCCCAGAGAGGAGACAGGTGCTTGTCCAGACGGGCCAAGGCAACCAAATTACGACCCGTCTGCTGCGTCCCGTGGGAAAGAGCAAGAGAGCATGTGCGCGTGTGTGCGTGTCCAAGTCTTGGTCATATTTCACATTAAAGATTTTTACTCAGCTGATGCTGTTGCAACTTTAAGGGCTACTGTCGATCTCAACTTTGAGTGTTTCACTCAATCAGTAAAGAAATTGTTAGTTTGTGGAAATTTGTTTAGATGATAACAAATATTTTAAGTTTTAAAGTGATACATTTAACGTGTAGGTCTAACATAACACATCCCAGAAGTTACATTATGTTCCTCGCCCAGGCAAACAGGCTTATCAGTTTGTGCGTTCACGCTGGACGTGAACAGGCCTCGTTAGTGGATTATGTAATGAATGACCCTCAGCCCCGCTGTAATGCCATATGTCTGGGTGTATGTCACGGAGAAGGGTCGAATACATTAGCCTTAAACGCAGGTAGCCAGATTAGACGTTAACCCTTCATGCAAAGAGCCAATCTGTCATCTCTACAAGTGTCAGATAATAAAACAAAAAGAGCGAAGATCCTATTTTATCAAGCACGCACTAACCTGTACAATATTTTCTCCATACTCAGTC
>SCHK01404531.1:790-10882 GCA_004124795.1 Poropuntius huangchuchieni | reverse complement strand
TCTGAGCATTAAGACCTGCAGTGTGAACTAAGTCTTGGTGAAAATATTCAAGGACACTGTGAAGCATATAAAGTCAGTAGGCCCAAAGCACCAAACTAGCCCATAATCAAACGAATGATGACAGTGACACATTATGTTCACAATAGCAAATCTGCTAATATAATATTAAAAGTATAAGAAGCGTTCACACTGGCCGCTGTATTCCCTTTAGTATTTGGCACAATGTCACTGTGCATTTACAATCGAACAATGATAATCTCAGTTGCATTGCAAACGGTCTATGAAAATTATGTGACCACAAATTGCCCCGTAATTGAAAATGTGTGACTGGTTGCTTTGCTTTAAACAAGTTAATTAGGTCATGTTTAACAATTACCATATATTTTACAATGCTGAATGAATAAAAATAAATTTACATTTTCTTTTACCACTGTCAACATGGTGTCACACAACTTTACATCTCTGTCTGCACAAGGGAAAAATCTAACATTAAGATATAATGTGTCATGTCAAAATCAATGAAGGTTTTGTTGAAGTTTGGCATCAAATGAAGCACATGAAAGATTTCATCTACAATAGCAGTCACAAATGATGATAAAAGACGACCACGGAAGGGGGTACACAAAACACAGGAAGATGATCCAGCATCATACATTGAAGCTGCAGCAAGCTCTAAATCACAAGCACAGACCCATATGAAGGCCAAGTATGTTAAATTCTCCCTGTATATGCATGGCCAAGGTTTTGTTGGAGGGGGAAGCACAGACACACAATGGCAAACCAAGGAAGCCAGGCTTACCCAGAGGGAGGCTGGGTGATTTAGTGAGGATGGTGATGGCAGGGGCTTGGACTTTTGATACATTGGGAAAACTGACACTACCTGTGGAGTCTGAGGGCTTAGAAACCGGGGTAACCAAGCCTGCTTTAACAGGAGAAAGAGCCACCTCAGGAGCCCCAGCCTCTCTGTCAATCATCAACATGGAGGAGGGGATGACAATTTTTGGAACTGAGGGCTGTGATTGTGAGGTGCTAGTGTTGGTCAGATTTTGAGAGTTGATGTGGTTGACCACAAACTGGGTGAAGACCTTTCCCACTGGGGGCTTGGTCACTGTGCAAAAAACAAATTAAGGAGCAGGTTAAATCTGCTACTTAAGTATACGCATATTTACATGCAGTAAAGCTGCATAAATGTAAGAGTGTTACGCACTGCTCAATAATATACTGGATGTCCAATATTTTGGTCAATACCCTTGAGAGCAAAATGTCTGAAAGTAAAACCGTGAACCTTTCCTTGACTTACCTACAGACTTGAGCGGTTTGGCTGTAGAAGCAGACGTGCTTGTAACTGTGGTTACTGTGGACACAGTCGAGACCGGAACGGATGTGATAGAGGCCTTTGTAACAGTTGATGTTGTTACCACGTTAGGTCCAGACTGACTGACTGGACATATTCTCCCTGTAATATAAGCTGCCAGTCTGTTGGCAGGATGCAAAGCTCCCATCTTCCCCAGCTCTAATTTGGCTTGTGGGTATGTCTTTCCATTAACCTGCAAGAACAATTGATCACAGGTTTCAAAGGTCAAGTTCTAGTCCATTGGAAAATAAACATAACTTAAAGTTAATTTAAATACATATAAATGGTTTTATCAGATAATTGCATGCATACCATTATCCGTCCTGGAGCATCAGGTGCTTTTTTCTCAGCCTTGAGCAAGCCTGCAGGGCAACACCTGGAGAGGAAGGGCAGACCTTTCACCTCACTCTTATCTACATCCTTTTTCAGCTCAGCTTTGTTTAGCGTAACCTTCTCATCTTCTGTTTTCCTCTCCGCAGGTTGAGAGATGATGACTTTGTATGTATCGACAGAACCATCCTCTTTCTCTTGTAGTGTCTTGGAGACTGGCTGAATGAAGTACTTGCCAATCCAGAAAGGATGCTTTAAACGATCCTGAGCCATGTGCTCACATACTATCCGCATAATGTAATTCCTGGTGTCCGTACTGGCCCAACTGCATTCAGATATGATCTCAAGCCGCTTGGCAGGGCCAGACAAATTAAGAGGTACAAGCTCACCCTCCTCGATATCTGTGAGCAGAAGGAAAATAGTCAATTTAAGGACCAACTTTGTAAGGCATTTTAAAGTCCTTGAACTTGACAATATATTGTTTGCATAAACCATGGTTACATCAGCTATTAACTAATTGTCGGTTAGGGCAAAACTGACCTTGTGTAGAGACCTGTGAGATGTGGTGTTGGTCGATCTGCAAAAATTACAAAAGGTTTAGTTAGTGTAAAGTCTTCAAATGGTATATACCAAAAAGTATCATGTAGAAATCTCACCATTTTTTGTTTATCACGGCACATAGAGGAAAACGGCCGTGAACGAGCACATGCAAGCTTGTTCTCCATATTGTCCTCAGTCATATTCAAAGTTCTCTCTTCCACCTACAGTATGGAAATATTTAGTATATGAAAGTGTACATCAATAAATAATCAATACATTTACGAAACTAAACGAACATGAAAAAAAAAAAAAAAAAATTCCAAGGAATCGACTGTGGAAAGTATAATCAAACATGAAATAGTAAAGCCATTAAAGCATGTTTAAATGAACAGTGACCGATAAGGATGTTATGGCTGAAATGTCTCACCCTTTTTTGTTTTGAAGGACTGAAAAAGATTTCCAGGTCATGCTGAAGCTCTTGAGGCAAAAGTGCTGGAGAGGGAGCTTTTGGAGGAAGAGGACAGTAAAGAACTTCTGAATCCGAACCGTCACTTTTTCGATCCCATAATGTACTCACACGCTTAGCCGGTTCAGGTGCGGTCTCTGGATCTGTCAGAACTGCAGGAGAAGGGCAACATAACACAGTTAATTTCATTTATATAGCTCTTTTCTCAATACAAATGATTTCAAACCAGATTTTTAAGCAATACAAGCATATTGGGAAAATACAAAAATATTATGTTAAAATAAATGACGACGTGGTCAAATGTTAGTAATGATAATAGTACAGCGATTGCAATAAATTATAGACTGACCATAAGTCTTTCTCTTTTTGTTTTTCTTTTTCCATTTAGCCTTTTTCTCCTCTGACACTCCCTGAGGTTCAGACTCATCTGTTGCACTTTGCTCCTGTTTGGGGGTCTTAAGTGCCACAACTTTGCGTCGCAGGCAGCTACAGCCCAACATGCACTGTGTTTTTCCACAGTGATGATGTCGCCTCATATGAACCAAACTGGCACACACACAGCCAAGCCTACAGAACACATTGAGGCAGGGTGGTGCACGTCGTCTTATAATTCTGTTTGCATCAGGGTTTCCTTTTGATACCCCCTTAAAACAGAAAGAAAAAGAGATCAGAAAGAATGTAAGGTGTCTTAAAGGACATTCTGTCATTACTGATAGTCTAACTACACACTAAGATGAGCTCCACTTTGACTAGTACCTCAGCGGTGACAAGAGTGGCTAGTGCGATGGCTGCCCTTTCTTCTGTGATAAAGGTACGATGTTTGCCTTCCCAAACTGCTCCATCTTCCACATCCATCAACTTCACTAAAGTCTTAGGCAAACCTGTAGTACGTCCAGCTGCATAACTTGATGGTGTGGAGCCAGAAACTTCAACCATGGCAGTCTTATTAGAAGATACCTCTGCAGCAGTTTCAAGAGCAGGCTTTTCAGGACTCAAACTCTTGTATTCCTTCTTATTTTTAGGTTTGTTTTGATGTGGCTTTTTCGAGCACAAAGCAGGTTTGTTAACACTAAAGACTGGTTTTGTTTGCTTTGCTGTAAGTGACTTTAAGTTTTTTTTCTTTAAAGATTTATTTTCCTCTTTGGTCTTAACTGTTGGCTTGACCTTGTTGGATGTTGTGGATAAGGTAACTGGTACTTGTTTCTTAAGTACACTATCCAGGGTACGAACGTAACTAGTGCTCTTAGTAGGTAGCTGATATGCTACAGGTGTAACATCAGCCTGGGATAATGTTGCAGCTCGTTCATCTATCAGTTTGCCCTCACTGGCCAGGTACTCATCCAGCATGTCACTACAAAATGCAGAGAGGTTCTTCTGTCCTGTATCTGTGCTTGACATGCCTGCAAATAAAATGCAATATTCTTTTAGCAGCATTATCATTTCAACATTTAAGTTACAGTTAAAATCATATTAAAGACATGTTCTTTTTAACGAATAACTACTAAAATGGTATACCTTCAGTATGGGATCCTGAGCCAGAAAACTTGTCTCTCCATCCTTTAATTTTGGTGAAGTCAGAGGTTTTTCCTGTCCTTGAAACAAACCGGACTAGAGAGGGAAAATGCACTCATTTACAATGAAAACCTAAATCATAATTCATGCATGATTTATTTGCTTATGGATTGTTAATATTAATAAGATGCGTTACCTTCCTTGTGTGAAGATATGTGTGAACTTCCTTCAGGCGAGAGTACAGCTGGGGGTATGGGTAATTGCACACCCAGATATTGCAGGTCAATTTCCAGGTTGAGATCAAGCAGACTCAACTTCAATCCAACTATGATGAGAGAAAATTTAAATTAAACCTTTACTGAACTGTTGTACATTGTATTGTAATACAATTGTGACATGTATAAAGTAGTTCAAAATCAGAAACCTTCTTGTAGCACCGGATGAATGACCTGTCTGTGCCTCATGAGTTTCAGATCACATAAAAGGATTTTCTCTAGCTCCTCAATCTTTTCTTTGATATTTTCATAGCTTTCCTCTGTTTAAAATAATAATTAAAAATAAATTAAAAAAATAAACAAAATCCTGAACACTTTAAGTCATTTCAAAGGGGTTTCGTCACATTAACCATGATAACATATTTAATGCTTACCATCAGGATTCTCTGTGGCTTTTTGTGCAGCCTCTGATTTGGTATCATCTCCAAGGTGAATCTCAAGAGCTTTCTATTTCAAAATGAAGGTATATAAACCACACAGAATGTCACAAGGATGTACTGATAGAAAGTACACTGTACACCAGGTCAAATAAAAAAAAAAAAAAAACCCTATTGTTTAACATTTTAAAGTAGCAAAGCAAATAATGTAAGAGTTGTCCATCAATTCATTAAAGTAAAAAAAAATCCTTTTAAAATTTGGCCAAAAATTCCAAATCATTACTGAATAAAAAAAAAACTTCCTGTTGCATTTGAATGCATTCAGTTAATAGATTTGTATTTTAAAATATGACATACTTAATAAATGTTCACCCAGTCTTGGTGACAATAATGATTTACAGGCAAGGCAGAAGCAAATGACTTCAAATGGATTTGTTGGAAGTTTTCATTTTTGGGTGGCTGGTTGCTTTCTACATTCCTTTAGTTTCCTTTCAACATTCTAAAGTTAATCAACATGTTATTTATGTTACCTTTGACATGAAGGAGACAAACAATTGGCCTTCAACGTCCTCCAGGCTGGGCTGCATTGGAACAGGTACAGGTCCTTCAAACACCTTATTATCTTCACTGAACTTAAATTTTCCTGTTTTTTTCTGTTTTGCCTTAGATTTCTTGAAAGTGCTTCCATGAGAGGATTGTTTAGTTGGTTCAGGAATGATGTGATCAGAAACACTTGTCTCACAACTAACAGCAGACTGCACGTCATTAAGAGGACCTGTTCTATCAGAGCACTGACTTTGAAATAACAAGTCAATTGTTTCTCTGGGATGTTCTGGCCCACTGGGGACACTTGGTGACAACGATTCTTTTGATGTTAGAGTTTCATCCAGAGTTATTTCTGTAACAAAATCAAGAATCTTTCTGGGAGACACAGGCCTGTCATTGAATAGACCTAGTGGGAAAAGATCGGGAGAGGAAGAAGCTGTGCAATCCAAAAGTCTTTCTGGAAATGAATCAAGGGTCTTTCTAGGAGGTACTGG
Source organism: Poropuntius huangchuchieni (assembly GCA_004124795.1). NCBI lineage: Eukaryota > Metazoa > Chordata > Actinopteri > Cypriniformes > Cyprinidae > Poropuntius > Poropuntius huangchuchieni. Next base: position 4,988 of record SCHK01404531.1, on the reverse strand, counting down.
TCTTTCACAGAATAGACTTGGTGGAAATGGGTCAGGAGAAGAGGGAGTTGGGCTGGGTAAGGAGAAGGCTGGGGACGATGGGTCATCTAACGGCAAGGAAAGAGATTCTTCATGTGTGAACAGAGTGTTTTGCGGGACTTCTTCTGAAAAAAGCACAGTACAAGAGCCCTTGGAACTGTCCATCAGGCAATCAGACACAGAATCACTCTCAGCAACATCAGGAATTGAGGTAAGTTGCTGGAAAGGAATTACTCTATTGTCTGTACTAGATGGAACATCAAATACAGATGTAGTGACAAAGGGGACAATTGGCGTGTCAGCAGAATCAGTGTTAACTTCAGGTGTAGTTTGTGAACAGGTGTCATTCACAGTGTCACATGTAGGGAGGGTTGAAATGACTGACTGAGACCTGAGTGTGTTGTCGAGATCTGGCATAGAAACAGCATCAGCATTATGAAACACACTAGAGATATTGTCAGGTGTTGGGTCATAATCAGGTTTGGAGGGAGAGGTAGTGTTTGGGGCATTTAATGGATCACTGCAAATCAGGGAAGGTGAAAGTCTAACAGATAATTGTGTTCCTGCTAGTGCGGGGGATGCAGTTGCTGATGGAGATGATAACGCATTGGACTCAGATGTTATGTTGCTTGCATCTGTTGTTGATGATGATGATAATTTAGCTTTTTCAGATAATGAGGTAAGCGCTGGTTGTGAATCTAAGTTAGTGGTAACACAAGGGATGGAAGACAACAAGGCAGATGAGTTTTCAGGGGTTAGAACAGGTTCACAGGACTTTTGAGAGTCTAAGGATGAGCTGGGAACATCAGGTTTTGGTGTAGTAGGTCTTGTCTTAGACTTTCTCTGTTTCAGAAACTGAGCAAGAAGTGGTAGAGGTACACGTTCTGGCCGCTTGTGTGGTATAGCTTTCTTTGTATTTGCTTCAGAGTTGGCTTCAGTGTCCATAGAAGAAAGGGTCTCCATCCTCTTTTCATTATTTTGGTCACTGGATAGCAATGTAGTCTTGTCAGTTTTGTGTTCATCTATTTCTGTTTTATTCTCATCTATTTTCAACTCTGTTTTTAAGGGGGCTTCTGTGCTTTCACATCTGTCAGTGTCACCTACCACAGTTCCATCTTTAACAACTTGTAGAATATTTTCTGTTTTGGATATGTCCATCACCTCCTTTTGTTCACTTGTGCAAGTTGTGGATGTTTGCAAGACCACACCATTTTTCTTGATATTCTCGAGTGACAACCTTTTTACTTTCACATGAGCACCTTTAATGAAGTCTGAGAATGCCAATGATGATGGGCGCTTCTTGCTGCTGTCAGGGAATAGGAAAGAAAACAAGACAAAAATGTTAAATTTGTCAAAATTGGCAAATATGTACCATATATGAAAATGTTTATTTGCAGGCTACAGCCTAAAACACAATACGCAAGTATGTGAATTCAAACACTTTGAGTTACAGCAACATCTTTCTATTTCTGGTCAACTAATGTCATAGCGGATCAACCGCTTGAAGAGAATCTCGTTGAGAACGTTAGATAAATTGTCAATATGTTTATGCTTAGCTACTTGAATAATACCACAGCCAGCTTAACGGCACAGAAATCTGAAGGTAACAATACTGCACGTCAAGTACATACTACAGGGCAATGTGTTGGTCAAGCATTGACTCAAAGTAAAGCAACATTTTCTGTCTGACAAATTTATGTTGTTTAAACTTGACTTACCACAAACTTTGAACATTTGTGTCTACAACGGGAGCATCGCCATTAATAGCTTTCCTTTCGCCATTTGTAGGGCTGGGAACATTCTGATCCTTATTGACCTTTACAGCAGCATTTCTCTTCATGAACAGTGTTTTTAAATTATTCAAGGTTGTCATCTCCCTGCTTAGCTTGAGCTCACTCTCTGCTTCCTCAGTGGACATTCCATTCTTGGCCTTAGATGATCGAGCATTGACTGCATCGTCCCTGAAACCTTTGGCAAAGGGGTTGTAGTCAATTTTAAGTTGGGTGATACGAAGGTTTTGATAGGCTGTGACTGCAAAGAACTCTGTCTGAGAAAAACGTAGAGTTATGACATTAGGTCTGTCAACTTCAATGTTTTCTGAGTTTTTGTCTGCAGGTATGATATGAAGTCGAGGAAGGTATCTGTGCATTGAGTGCAAAATAATATGGTCCTCCTGGTCCAAGTTGTTGCAAAGTTTCAGTCTGTAAAATGAAACAGGGTATTGCATCCAGTGTAGGCCAGTAGCAGGAGATTCTGGGTGTACAAACAAACGTGAAACATGAGACTCAGCCTTCCCATTGGTTTCCCATCCTTTTCCACTCCATTTGTATCTGTAGTTATCAACTGGAACAATATCCATTGCCAACAAGTAACTCTGGAAAGGTTCCATTCCAGAGAGACGAAAGCGGCAGTAAGGGAACATTCTACGACCTTGTTTGGTCAGAATCATCTCAGTCTGACATCTATAGAACTCATTCCACATACTGTTGTTGTCCAGTGTAGCGGTGATGCCCTTACATCTAGCATCTGCTGGCAAGTTCTCAGACTGTACGATGTTGTTGGTGTCTGCAAATGTGGATGATGTTGGATGGATGCCTGTTGGAACAGAACCAGCTGAGGATTTCACCCTTTGATTTGCTTCACTAATTGCCATCAGCCCGCCCTTGTCTTTCCCATTATCACCAGACTGCAATTGTTTAAGGACAACAAAGATGGACTGTGGAGATGTAGTGGGAAGTGCCAGTGTTGGGGCAGTCACGCCCTCTTCATGAAGCACCATTGCACCCTGCTTCTCTGTATCGGCCATGGGAGTTACAAAGTCATCTGGAAAGCTTCTGACCCTCTCACCTCAGGGTATATCAGGTCTACATCCTTAAAAAAAACAAGACATACATGATATGGCACGGTCAACGCATGTTTAAAAGCTAGCAACTGGAAAGTACATTATAAACAGTTTTTGTGTTACTCATTAGATTACTCATCTACTAGTCAGATGCAGTCCTGATTGGCCTCTTTCCATAAATATGTGAGAGGACAACAATTCCATTCCTGAAATGCATTACCTTGTCTGTTGTCAAACAGTTTGACCCTGCTTGAAAAATGTTTGAATCACAAGACTGGTGTGTAGTGTATGGTGCTTAGTGGACTACATACATCACAAGAGGTAGTCCATCATAGCCCTCTGAGCGGGGGCCTATTACATTAGCTACATTAGGTAATACTTGCAAGGGCAAATAAGTCCTAGACATAAAGTATATCTAGGACATAGTAGTCAACCATATTCAACCCTACTCCTGGAAGGGTTCCACCTCACAACAGAGTTTTGTGCACACTTGAGTCAGCTAATCAAAGGCTTCACGTATGCTTAAAAATTACAGGCAGCTGAAGGGTTGGAATGAATCTTTGCATGAAGGGGGCTACCTTGTACCTGAACAGTCTACCTCTGGCTCTGGCTAATACAGTACATGAAAAGTATTGGTGTTTGGTCATATTCAAGTCAAGAGGAACTGTAAACATATGGAGGAACTGATACCAAGAATACTTTTAGCACTTAATGGGGATCTGCTGCCTTAAGAAGGGGAACTGATAAAAGATACTGTCATGGTACCTTGAACAATCCATGGCAACCAGTGACTTTCACCCACATTTTTTTCAACATGGTATTAAATTGATTTCAATTATCTGATTACAAGGGGTTTGCTTTAAAGTGGTCAACATGAAATTTTGGGATGTGTTGTGTCTACCAAAATTGCAGCTGCCCTCCTTATCCTCATTTGGTTCATTCAATAGCATTCACATGCCACACTTGGAGCTCATGAGAAACAAATTTAAGTGCTATGAGGAGTGTATTAACAAAATCTGAATACAAGTATTTACAGGAGTATTACCAGTTGAAAACAGTGATTTGCTTAGGCTCACTTGTGCTTGGATCACTGAAAACGCATCTTAAAGGGTTAGTTCAACCAGAAGTTAAAATTCTGTCAGTACTTACTCACCTTCATGTTGTTTCAAACCAATAAGACCTCAGTTCATCTTCTATACACAAATTAAGATATTTTTGACGCATCCCGTGAGCACTCTGGACCTCCTAGAGACAGCAAGTGTCCTTACATGATCAAGGTCCAGAAACGTAATTTGTGTTCCGAAGATGAACAGAGGTCTTACGGGTTTGGAAAACCAT
>SCHK01404524.1:0-17812 GCA_004124795.1 Poropuntius huangchuchieni | reverse complement strand
ACACTAATTCGTTCACCGTCTTGACTAGTTCTACGAGTCCTACTGAGGAAATGCAGAGCTGATATTGTTCATAAAAGATTTGTGTAATGATTCATGGTGTGATTCTCACAGTGGGGGGTATATGACTGTTTTTATGCCCGGGGTTGTGCTCTCTCACCACCCGCACGACTCCTTCGTTCCCCACCGTGAATGCTGAAGCGTTTGTGGATTCACTCCAGCGACAGGCGGCTCGCATTCCCTTCTACAAACCACAAACTCGTGATGGGGGGGAACCTCATTACTTATATCAAAATAATAATAAAAATCGATTGAACTTGTAGTTGAATAAGTTAATAAATAAACAATCCGGAGACACCATTCCTGTACCATGCAGCAGATGGAATCGTTATTATGGATATTAGGCTACAGGCTATTAAAGCGGCATGGAAAGTTGTGCCCAACACTCTCAATGATCGACAGTCTTATAATAAATAAAGTAAAAAATAAAATAAAAAATGATTATCTGATAGGCTAATGATAACGTCGCATAACCTTAAAAAAACTACAGCGTATTTCTGCACTGCACATAGACTAGCCTATATTTTATTAACTTGATTTTGTGTTTTTATTGATTTAATTTTTTTATTTATTTATTTTTTTTTGCTCAGGCTCAGTGGAACGCAATGCATCTCCACCACATCGTGCTCACGATCTGAAGAGCAGCTCAAAACTAAAAGTTGAGCTACTCGCTGAGCCATGAGCAAGAGCTCCATGGTCCAGCAAACTGTCCACGAAAGCAAATCGCTCCTCTGAATGTCATCTGAGGCGCTCACATTTACAACAGACTAAGTGTGCATGGTTTACAATAGGTGTGCAGTCACTGCAAAAGAGCTGACTGCTGAGGTATGGAGAAAACCTTTGGTGAGAATGGCAGACCTGTCCTCTCCATTCCTCAGAAGACAGCTTTTTACAGTCCAGCCTTGATATGATGCGCATTTCAGTCGTAAACAGCAGCATCACCTCCTACCTTTGAACACTTTCAAAGACGACACCGGTTGTCCAGTGATGGTCCCAACAGCGGCTAAACGCTGCCACTTCTTCTGTCTGACCAACAATCAACATCCAACAAGAGCAGTCTGTGTATTAGCACTCCAGACGCAGGGTCCTCCTTGCCAAAGTCCTCTCCCAGAATTGAAGCAAAACATAAAACCCCGCTTGATTTATTAATTTTTTTCTTCCCTCTTCCGTCTTCAAGTAAGTACCGAAGGCAACTGTTAAATGAAGACTGGTGAAATAAAACTGAGGTATGTCCACGATCAGTCAGGTGCAGCTGCTCTGCGCGCACGTTCGCTTTGCTCCTCCAACAGTCGGAATGATGATGATGACCGGTGCGATGTAACGCAAGCAGGATGTGTGTGTCTTACCGCCGTTGACTGTGTCGAGTCGACCCTCCTTCTCTCCCTGCGTTTCCAGATGGAAGCAGTTTCTCATCTGTCCTGTCGTGCGGTCCCATCTGAAGCGAGCGGCCAACGCAACTGTTAAACCGGCCTCTAAAATCCTCCTCCAATCAAAACAGGCGGATGAAAGCTGAGCCCCCACTGGGGAATGAAAAACCCGCTCGTCTCAATAAAATAAAGAATATAAAATTGTAAAAGTGCCACAATTCTCTTTGAAAAATCAAGCTAATAAAACGAATAAAGACCGTTTGCCAATCCACAGCAACTCTTTTAATCTCGCACTTTTACTCTATGTTGTTTATTTAGTTGACGTGATGGCTATAGGGTAAACCGGGGATTGCTGTTGCTGTAACACATTTTGCTTATTTGTTTAGTCTGTAACGCAGTTTTTTATATGTATTTGATATAATATCTCCATACCTGTCAGCTACAAACTCCTAAGTATTTATATTACTATAAAGCAAAGTTATGGCTGGATTTATTGTGTTAATCAGCTTTACTTTTTTTAGTTACAATATAATCATGTCCTCCATTTTTAGTTCAGGCTGTAAATAAATCAACAAAATCAAATATATATTTTTTTTATTTATTGGTATGTTGTTGTTGTTGTTGTTGTTGTTGTTTTAACAAATAGATCAAATGCTTTGGATGTGACCAATTTATAATAAATAAATAAATAAATAAATAGTTGTGACCTGACTGGCCAATACAATGTTAAAGCTGTTCTATGATGCAAAATATTGTAACAGCTCTGACAGAAACACCTGTTAACCATATATTTGCACTGTGCCTATAATTAATCAATAATAATAATAATAATTTAATAAATATCTGTTCCCAATTTTTTTTTAAATAAAGATTTTATTTGTATTTGTATAACTTTATTGTCCACCTGAGTGGAAAATTGTCTTTATAAGCATAATTATATAAGCAATAATGTACTTAAAGCCATGCAGTATTTTAAATGTACTGTGTTACAAGACTCCCCAGTTTCCCCTGTTTCAAAGATCTTTTCGGTGTAATACAATTTTTAAGGTTAAATACAGCGTTGCACATAAAATCACAGTGGAGAACAGCACACCACTCACAAAAACTCATTTTGCAAATAGGTCATTATGTTGTAAGACCATTACTCTGGTCATCATGTCAGAGCTTAATTGTAGGTTAGGTCTATAATTATGGTATCCATTACTGCTCTGCTAATTGGAATGTCTACTCTTAACATTGTGCATTGTTGATTGAAATTGGTATTCTACTGAAACTGCAGTTTGACCCACTTCTTTCTGCATTTGTGGCTTAAGGTTGAGGCAGGGAAGTGAATGTGGATCATGCTGAAAAATAAAACCGATGTAATATTGCTGTTCAGGATCCCATTTGGTGTCTATCAAGAGAAATGCAAAACACTCAGTTTAGATGGAGAGTTTAATGAGATGAAAATAATTTTCTTCTCTCTCTTTGGTGTTGTTTTTGCAACACCATTATAATAAAGGAAGACAATACTGATTGTTCAGTAAAAAATTGATTTCCTTAGGCATATTTATGACTTCAGGTTCCCAGATTGAGGAAGTGTTGTGGTGTTCATTAAGAGCAGCTCCTGGTCATATTCAGCATGTGCTCTATTCCTGTTGTTATGGCAAGAAATCTCAAACATGATCCTCTCTCCATCAGCCATTTGGCTGGGGATATAGTGAACAATCAATTCAGTCAGATTATTAGCCCGTCTAATAATTGAATTGAGCTGTCGCTCGGGTAATGGATTCACTGCTCACACGGTCGCTTCAGCCAAGGCTGGTTTAAAGAAGTGTGAGAGAGAGAGAAGTAGCGGAGGAGGGCGGGGGTGTGGATGGAATAGAAAAAGCAAAAAGAAGCAGAGCGACAACGTTGGCAGTGATACCTCAGGATGGCAGAGCAATCAGATCCATGTCAGTTTTTAATCAGGTTCCTTGGAGGCACAAATTAGCCGTCACATAAGGAAAACGTCTTGCTTTGCCTTTCAGTATCACAATTGTATGTACCAACTTACAATTTCACATCTGAGGAGAGCCTGTCGAGGTTTCCCGGGAGGATTCCATGGCACGATTTATGCAGTTTGTCTTATTAACTTTCCACAAGAGATTATACGACAGTGGCAGCATTGTTTTGAAGTAACACATTAAAAGAACTGCTAGACTAAAGCCACCATTTAATATGCCTAAAAAGCCAAAGATGAACACGTCTTTTATTGTTTTATCGTTCATTCGCACAAACAAACGGCTGCCAATATCAACTGCACGGTCTTGCTGGGGCACAGTTGGGTAAATAAAATCAGACACCAATGCCAGTGTACATCCCAGCAGCTGAATCAAACAAGGCTTGGATTCCGACACACTTCAGAACTATTATTACTCTGTCTCCGTTGTGTTGATAACGTATTCGCTGCAGACACCGAGGAAGCAACCAGACACATGCACTCTTTGATACAATATCCATTTTGTCTAACCCTATTTTAATCCATTACGAGACACTGATATCTGTTGGTGGATCAGAGACCTGGCGGGGGTCTCGGCACAGAGCACGGAGAGGAGCTGATTACTCACTCTATTGCGGTGGGAGTTCAAATGAAAGAAAAACAGAACAACCTCAGTCACAGTAATGGAGTGGTACATCTGACACCTTATCAGTTGGAGGTGCTCATCAGAGAGAGAGAGCTTTATTTTCTTTAAGAGATTTTCCACAGATATGGTTGCAAGTGGGGTGCCGCCTTTCTACTTCAGGTGATTCTGGAAACATGGGGTCCTTGCTCTTTATCAGGTCGTGTCACATCAGACGAGGCACGGGAAGACAAGCAAACAAACAGTCTTGTTTTTCTCGCTCTTCCTTTTAATCTTGCTTTGTAAAGTCTGAAGTTTTTCACTCCTTTATACTCACTCTTTTCTCACTTGTGGTCCACGACTTGAGTGTGTGATTTTGTTCCAGACAATCAGAAAAGACCCCGTAAGAAGAGTTACACAAAAATATGCCAGGAGCTTCATCTTCGTAATGAACCTTGTCATTCGAAATGGAAAATATACAAGCAGGAGGAAGCCCTATGAATAATTTAATGAGGAAATCATGAGGAAGGCCTTTCACATTACTGCAAATGATTACTTTTTTTCTGCTGATACGAGTCTTTATGATGAAACTGGCTAATTGCTGGTGCAGCTGGATGACAGTTTCACTCTCAGGCATATATGCTAATAAGCAAAGATTTCAGTGGTGTCATTTAAGCGACAGAGAATTCTTTGAAAGAACACAAAGAACTTCTATAGAAACCTTTGTCTCCCGAATGACAGTGTGCACCGACACTTGCTTCTTAAATTGACAATTAAAGCTTGAGAGTTTCTTTTATACAAGTTGTACACTGAAATCATTGCAAGTGTATGTAACATCCCTCAGAAAGACTTCAGAAAGAAACAATTCACAACGTAAACTGTTACTCTGAAGGGGAATTAAAGGGATAGTTCAGCCAAAATTAAACATTCTGTTATCATTGACTTACCCTCATATCATTCCAAACCTCCATACATTGAAAGTCAACAGGGTCCAATAAAATGTTGTTTTGGACCCCACTGACTTTAATTGTATCTGCAGTTGAAATAGCTTCATTTGCGTGCCAGTCATACAGGTTGTAACGTCTTGAGGGTAAGTAAATGATGACAGAATTTCATTCATGAGTGAATTCCTTTAATCTATTTTCACTTTGCCACTCAAGCTAAGTATAAGTGTCTATTTGCTGCTTAGAGTCCTTAAATTTAAATAGGTAAAAGTGGGGTCTGCTTTAGACAGTTGGCAATGAGTGCAGGACATTGGCAGGTATAGCGGATATAATTGAATGGGGCTGTGCTGCAGCAGCTAATGGAAAGGAAACAGGCTGCTAGACTCAAATGGGAATCTTTGCCACCATACGGAGGGCTCCTGCTGCTATGGTGATATCCAGTAAATAGGATTGAGCCCAATGGGGTTCATCCACTGGATGCCATGGAGTCTCCCCAGCCCCACGGCCATGTGTCACCCACTAATCTGATCACAAGAAGCATGATACCCCGAGACTACTTCTGAGGGCATACAAGGAGAATGATAACATGCTCCAACAAATGGACTGACAAGGCAATACAAATATGGTGTTGGCACAGCATCATTAGCACTCATTTTAATATTTTGCTTACATTTTTTTCTCAAATTAGTAACTGATAAGAGTTTCTTTCTTTCTTTCTTTCCTTCTTCAGATCTGTTCTTTAGGGTTATATGAATAAACATAGCAGACCAACCTCTCTCTCTCTCTCTCTCTCTCTCTCTCTCTCTTTTATGTCTACTTTTTATTAACAAGATGGCATTGCATCGACTTTAATATTTCGACATATTATCACAGACTAGCACACACTTTCGTCTTGTGAGCATAACCCTGAAATGACATAAGGAATAAACCAGTTCCTGTAAGTTCTAGGTGATGTTGATTATACTTTGATGAAAATTAGGTCTTGGCCTCAGGCAGGTATTTAGTAAAAATGAGTTTATCCGACACTGTCCATCATAAATTGAGGGCTCTCTTTTCAACTCCACCAACAGTAGTATAGCATTTTTTAACTCATCATTTTGTTTTAAATCTTGTAAGAAGTGCATAGCTGGAGAAGGTTCAGTTTAATTTTGATCCTAGCTTGCCCGGACATCATGTTCTGTTCTGTCTTTAATACCATCTAGTTCCTAGGTCCATCAAAACTGAGCTAGTGTTCTCACTGTCTAATGTTGTGGTTCTTAAGCTTTCCTCCGTCTCAAAAGAATGGAAAGTGCAACGGGTAATACTAGAGATTTCTCCATTTTTTTGCACATGAGGATATTTTATTTTACAGATGGATAGAGTAAAACCTAAAAGAGACACACACAGAATTGGTTGAGTAGCATCGATCTATTGCACGCCCACAGTCTCTCTCTCTTCCTTTCTCACTCTCTCCATCTCCCCTGTTGTACATTCACAGACAGTACATATCATTTTGTTCCTTTAATTTATTTCTGCTTTCATTGTGCTTGGGTCTTAAAGTCATAATCAGCCACACTGAGGCTCAAAGCAAAAGCCTTTCAGATAACATTAAAATGCACAGCCATAGGCTTGTTTTCATGGTTTTACTTCCATCCTAAAAAGTAATCATCAGTTTTTCTCATTTATGTCATTTATGTTATTTTAGGACATATGCATTAGGATTGTATTATAAAAGGGCCCTATATATATAGTGGGAATACAAAAATCATTCATTTTGCTGTTTTGCTTTATTATGTCTCCAGTTTACTGAACAATATCCTGCTTTGTTTAAAGTCTGAGCTGGGCGAGTTAACAGCTGTCACTGTCTTAAACAAGGTGGATGAGATTTGCACTTCCTTTCAAACACCATTCCGGAGTCACCTCAGACAGTGTCTGGGCCATACCTGTCACTCATATGCCTTGTTTTTTCACTAAAGTTTCCCCTCGCCCAGTAGGGGACACTCAATCGAGCCACGCTGTCACAACCTATTGCCCCTTCCGTCCAACTCATCCATCAATCTGATCAGAGACACGACCCACCGCTGAGCCACAGACGCAAAATCTCCTCTGAAATTCATCTGCTTCCCTGTAACACTGTGCCAGCTATTGCTAAATGTCCTTAAAGCTGAGCTTAATGACTGTAAGCAGGTAAATATCTATTACCTGAGACTAAACTAAGAGTTATACAACCAAAATTCAGCCAACATGTTAAGGACTATTAACATTTAATTCAAATTTCAGTACAAATAGCTTCTGAATGAGTCAGTTTTTTGTTCTTCCATCCCATAACAACCAGAGGGATGCAACAGGCCAAGGTTTCAGCATTCAGAAATCCCTGTTTCAGACTGAAGGGGATCGAGCCATCCAGGGCCAGCTGGCGCGCTTTGACGCTCATTTGCAATGCCAAGAAGTGGCATGGGGCATTTCCTTAGTGACAAGGCTGGACCACCGTAGCTAATCACTAGACAGCTTGGATAAAAATTGGAGCGTTATTTACAGGGAAGGAAGAACCCAACACCCCAGATTGTAGAGCTGCATGTCATCCTCACTTTTACTTCCTTTCAATTTTATTTAAAAAATAAATTTGTAGTGCAAATATGCAGATGGATGAGGTTTATGTGTAACATATGTGACATGGACATACAATTTCCCTTCATTCACTTAAAGGAGAAGCTCTCCCAAAAAATGAATAGTCAGTCTTTATTTACTCACCCTCATGTTGTTCCAAACTTGTATGCCTTCCTTTTCCCCACGGAATACAAGAGAAGATATTTTGAACATTTTGAGGTCCAAACAACATTGGATCCCATTAAACTTCTTTATGCATGTATACAGACATGTAAATCTAGAGCCTAGGCACAGGCTGATGGGTCATTAACGCACACTGAAGATATTCACAGAGTTAAACTACTTGGCATAAGCTAAATGGTTTATGTTCATTTATGTTCATTTACATGCTGCTTAGCATTCACTAGAGCATTTTGCAGAGTTTCCCTGAAACCCTCCACCTTCCCCAGCTCCACCTGTATAGATCTGCTACAGGTTATTTTATATGCTATTCATGCAGCAGCAGTATGTCTTAAATACTCACAGCACTGTACCAGTGTATGTACTGGCAGTAGCAAGTACCTTTACAGTTACAACAATAACCAAACAGCAGCAGCCATTCAGCAGCAGCGTNCTTAAATACTCACAGCACTGTATCAGTGTATGTATTGGCAGTAGCAAGTACCTTTACAGTTACAGCAACAACCAAACAGCAGCAGCCATTCAGCAGCAGCGAAGCAGATCTATTCTATCAAGACCATTATCATGTTAAAATATTTGATAGAAATATGTTGTCATGATAGAAATACTGTTTATAACAGGTTTATAACATATAATTCTCATAGTAATGTATGTTATATATATCTACAAAACAATATATATTCAAAAATCTGTATGCTTATATGTTTTTTTTTTGTCTATATTTACTTTATTTTTTTATATTTTAGAATATATATGCCATTTATGTCTAAATGTATTTAAACAAACATATTTGTCTGAGCTAGATCATCATTATAGTTTCATTCATTCATTCATTCATTAAATGTAATAATTATACATATTCAATTTGTGTATGGGCTGCCAATGGGAAAAAAAAAAAAAAATTAAAACACTGATACATTTTTTATATCTTATTTATTGTTTTATATAATAATAATAATTATAATAATAATAATAGCTTTGGATGACAAGAGGGTGAGTAAAGACATAATTTTATTTTAAACTATCCCTTTATGTGTAAGTTCAGTGTGCTGACTTTTTAGCATGTCCTCTCTTAACCTCTCTTGTCCCACACGCACAGACACACAACATTTGCATGGCTTTTATGCTCTGACTCGTCAAAACAGAGCATGCAAAGAGGAGGGCCAAAGGGAAAGCCTCTGTCTCATCCTGGTCACTTTAGTTCAGATTCTTTCAGGTGGCTCTCTTTTTTCATCTCTTTATTTCTCATTATATGAGCGAAGGGCTGCTAAGCAAACTATACTGGTGTTAATCTGCTGTTCATAATGCCGCTCATCCTACTGTTATTTCAACAGACAGATGATGGAGAGGTGAAAACTCATTTGAGGCTCTGTTAGCTGACTGCTAACTGCTGTGCCCTGTCTCATGGAAAAAGAATCTAGTATTTCAGTATATGTATTTGTCTCTTTGTCTCTGCACTTAAGCACATGCTACATGCAAATTGCTGTGCTAAGAGGGTGATTTGTACTCCTTTATGACTGAATCTTTTTTCATTCTTTCTTGTCTAAACCAATTTAAACTCAATCTAAACTAGAAAGCTCATAGATATCAACATTTAAATGTAAATGCCTTCCCTTAATGAAATGGGCAAAAACAGATTTTTAAGCTTTGCAGCTTTGTTCTTTTTCTCTCAGTTGTGTTTTATGCCTCCTCAGCATATTGCAACATTTGTCAACACCTGCGTCATGTTCTCAGTTTCCACAGCAGAGTGAAACTACCCAATAAACATACAGTGAGTGTCTGAGACGAAAGCTTATAAGGGTGAACCTGAACCAGATGGTGAAATAAATGCCTCACAGCAGCACAGCAAGATGGCTCAAATCATATTTGAAATTCACCATAGTGATTTGGATTTGTAACAGTGGATCAAAGTAAAAGACTATGTAATTGTGTGCAAGTACATGCATGTGTGTGGACATGACCATATGTGCGTAAGTCTGTGAAATGGAATGCACTGCAGGAATCTTTCTGTCTTTGTGATAAACACACATAAATGTTTGTTTATGACAAAAGGCTAACATCTCAAAACAGATTGTTCCAGACAATTATAATGTAATATCCAATCAGACATAACTACAGCATCATTATTGCTTGCTGTTAACCACACATAAATCTGTGGATGTAATGTTTTAAGAAAAGCCACTAGCAACATGTGCCATCCGTGTGAGTCACATATGGAAGATGGAAACGGATCCATTTAAGTACCCTAGTTACCAGCTTCTTTTAATTTTGTCATGGCAACACTCAATGCTCAGAGGTTAAAGGTCTGGGTCAAGACTGGCCACAGATGTCCATGCTTTGCCTGAAAGGTGGATTTAGTCTACTGAATATTCTTATAAGAGATCTTAAACTGGTTAGCTCCCCCAATGAAAGGGGTCAAGGGCACAATGCAGCAAATAACAGACAAAATCTAAAAATCTGCACTTTTCAACGCAATTAAAAAAGTACATGTTACTGGCATTTATCTTGACTGAAATAGCCACATATGTGACACAAATGCTTTGGCCAACCCAACTGAATTTTTGCCCGCATTCTCTAAGGGAACCAAAACAAAATAATTGGATCATTTAATTACTTTCAGGGGCACTCAAATGAGTTCAATCTATCAAGGTCTCAAGACCTTGTTTGTGGCCTCTGTGTTTAATTCGGTCTGGATAAAACACCAGGTGACTTGGAATACACATGACTCAGCTAAATTACCAATTGATCTTCACCCTTATAAACACAAACAAACGTTTTGGGTCATCATTGAATATGTGCAACTTGGAAAACAGTCATTTCATTGAAGCTTGATGGAAAAATGTCAGGTGATATTTGTAAAAAAAGAACTCTCTAACTTCAAAAAATGTTTTCAACACACTGTATACATTTTTTCTAATAAAAATAAAGGTTGATGAATTTCTCTAATAACGCCTCATGGCCGTTAAAGCAATACATACATTTTGTAAATCAAATAAACTGTATAGTTTACCTTCAGCATGGAAAGTAGGTGGCTTAAAGTAGAATAAAATGAAAGCATTTGTCTACATTAACAATTTAGGGAAAATTATTACATCAGTATGTATTAACTAATATGTAAACACTGCAGCCCAAAACACATAAGTCAGGCCATCTATCGTAAACACAAACCTTCTGGCAACATTTTCATAATTTATGAATAACAGATTAAATAATAATAATAATAAAATATATCCAATTTCATACATTACATGAAGCATTACCTGCACTCATACCAATTATGGAGAAGTTACAAGATTTGTAGCATTAGCGTGTTGCGTGTTCAACCTCTTACTTATTCTGACATATCAAAATTCATTTTATGCGAAGTATGTGTTACATTTCATTCGGATATCAATAATGAATTACAACATTTCATTTTGTTTAAGATGCACATGATATAAAACGTGGAGCTACTTGATTAGAAGTCCTGTTCATTTTCATCAGTGTGATTGGCTTGGAGGCGGGACACCGGATTAAAAGATGCAGGAGATCAGAGTGAGAAGAGCACTCAATGTTTACAAACCAGGCAAATTTTAATACTTTACTGGAAGTTTATTTTGAAATGTCAATGCTCAGACTGAACACACGTGGTGAGTTGTGTTTATTTATGTAATTTTTAATTCTTAATGTAGTTACCCTGTCAATGTGCTGGAAGTATTTGGTATCTGTATTAGATACTTGATTAAATGTACTTATATTTGTATACACAGGTCACATTTAATTTCCATTCAGTATGGTTAAAAAAAGTATGACTACATTTAAATGAAATTGTAAAATATATATAGAATATAGTTTAATTTTATGCTAAATGAATTATTTTTAGTTAGATTAGTTAAGTAAGTAATAGTTAAATATGTGAACATCAGACAAGTACATATATGAAGGCTTTCCACATTATTATTCTAGAAAAGTACATCAGAAACATCTGACTGTTTGCAATCCAAATGTGCTGATGTAACTTCCTGTCAACACACAAGACTATGAATGAATCATGGCCTTGTTCTGTTGAAAGTCTGCAGACAGCATCTATACACAATGATGATTCCAGCCATCTGGGTCGGAGAAAGAGCATGTCTGATTGGATTGAATAGGAAAACTGGACATTGCCTAGAGGACTTCCCGAAAGAAGCTCATCTGATTGTGAGTACTACATTCTTGGAGACGCTTCAGTGAGGACACTCATGTACACTCACTCGTTCACGAAGCCCCATTATCTATATTCCTGCCTCTGCCTGGTCTTAATCAAAGTCTAATTATCTTTAATTTTTCTCTTTTTCATGAATGCCTTGTTAAACGAACAGATTTTCTATAATAATCTCAACTGTCTTCTCAACAGTGTCTTATCTCTGCCTTGAGATTGACATCATATGGATCTTGTTAGCTAGGCCCGGACAGAAGGCTACTTACTATTTGAGGAAATTGAATTGGAGGATGGGTCACTGCCGATACCATTGAGAAAATTAAATTGAGTCGCGAGTGGTGGTAAAAAGGAATATTTTCATCATGACAAAAGCACTATGTCATTATTTAGTATAGTATTATATCCTAACGGTATTCTGCTGTTGGTTTTGCTACCTCTGTCACGGTCAATAGATCTTTTTTTCTGCTTTTAATATGGACAGATTAAACTTTGTCCTGGAGAAAATGATATTGTCAATGTGGATTCTCCATCAAATGTCCCATTTAGCTCTCTATTAGGTTTAATCTGTGTCTGGGAAAGCAGCCCTTAGTATCAATGCGAAGTAAACACACCTTGTCTGTTTTCCTGTTCTGTGTCCAGGCCTCGTGTAGCAAGTTTAATATCCTGTTCATATTTATCAATGTCATAATGCAATTATTCACAACAAAACGTAGTCAAAGCCGGCTGTCTGGCAAGGAAAATGAAATTCCCGTAAACATGGGCTGGGGCTGCCGTTTCTGAGAGGAAGTGGGGGTTAAGAAGTGGCCACGTATCATCCGTACTCAAGAACAGACAGGAGAGGCCTGTTTTAGACAGCAGGACACTAGTCTTACAGATTGGTATCAAGCGGCGAGCTAACGTGTCACATCCAAAGGACGTTTACAAGACAGCCCATATAAATTTTACATAAAGTGTGCCCTTCTCCTTAGCAGCAGAGACAACAGTGTTGATGAAACGCTTTCAGCCCTCCTCCACAACTCCCTTCACCACCCTCGCTAATTCTTATTTAGCAGAAAAGAGAAGCCAAACACTGCTTGTGGCTGGCAGCACTTTGAATCGGCTGGACGGCTGGTAACAAATTAGGGGATGTCAGTGTGGGAAATGGGCTGGCCAGGATGATTAGTGTTGTTTTACAATCTGGTAAGGTTTGACCTTTCCGGGCTGCCATCATTCTAGACCCAAGTGAACTTGAGAGGGGGACCAGATGTAAAATGGGGGTCGTTAAATATCCGTCAGTCTGTCGGTCTGTGCCTCAAACGTCGATTCATTTGACGCTCTTTTGTTTTCTTAACTCCCAAGTTGAAACTCATCCTCATTTGATCCCAACATGAGGCATCCAGAGAAATGACACTGTCAATACCCCCAAGAAACAGCAGTCTGCCACCTATGGAATGAAAACAGATGAAGTGTCAACAGATGGAACTTAGCGCTAAAGAGATGATGGACTTTATGTCTCGGTGACTCTGGCTCAAAAGATACACTTTAATGAATAAAATTAGAAAAAGCAAGATGGATGATTGTGATGCTTTAGGAATCATTTCCACTACAGCACTGTTGACCCCAAGTGTCCCTTTTTGGTTTTTAATACAGTTGTCAAGGCTGAGGGTAAAATAAGGACATTTAAAGCAGCCAGATAACTATATTAGCTAAAATGGCTAAACTCAACACCCAAAAAACTGGAGACCTGCAGGCAGCGGGGCTGACGCTGTAGACTGTGGGCTTCCTGCCAGTGTGATGCGATATAGTCAGAGTGTTCTCTCACTCACTGCCAGCTGCAAGAGCAGAGGCAACAAAGATTCCCCTGTGACCCACACAGCAGCAGATTCAGAAAAAGATGGACGCCGCAGGCCCTAACCCCTGCCAGCGTTAATTGCCTTAAATTATTCAATTGCATCTGAAGCCAAAGAGGGTGCAGCACGCTGGGTGTGCAGCTGCAGGGGAGAGCTTACGTGGTCCCGGCCCCTCGCTCACGCTTGCTGTCTCCTCTCTGCTCTCCATGGGATAAGAACAGAGGAGAAAAACTGAACGGCCCATCCTTCACCTTCAGCCGGGCTGGGCGACTTAAGGCAATGGAAAGCCAAAGTATAGCTCAACAATTCAAAAGTTTCAGAAACAGACATGCATTCGTTTTTTCAAATGTTTGTTTGTTCATTCAGATATTTGTACATTAAAATCTTAGTTTGTTTGTTTAAATGTGCGTTTGTTCAAATATGTGTTTGTTTGTTTGTTCAAATCTCCACTTTGTTCATCAATTCATTCATTCATATGTGCGTTTGTTCATATGTGCATTGTTTGTTCAAATCTCCACTTAGTTAATTAATTTATTCATTCATGCATATGTGTGTTAGTTTGTTCGTTGAAATGTGTGTTTAAATGTTTATATGTGTGTTTGTTTGTTCAAATCTCCACTTTGTTCATTGATTGATTCATTCATTCATGCATATGTGCATTTGTTTGTTCGCTCAAATGTGATTTTATTCAAACATGTGTTCATTTGTTTGTACATATGTGCATTTGTTTGTTCATTCAAATGTGCGTTTGTTCAAATATGTATTCGTTTGTTCGTTCATATGTGTTTGTTCAAATCTCCACTTTATTAATTAATTAATTAGTTCATTCCTTCACATGTGTGTTTGTTCAAATGTGCAATTGTTTGTTCATTCAAATATGCATTTGTTTAAATATGCGTTTGTTTAATCTTTCATTTGTGTGTTTGTTTGTTTACTCAAATGTGCGTTTGTTTGTTTACCCAAATGTGCATTTGTTTGTTTGCTTGAATGAATGTGCATTTGTTTATTCGCTCAAATATTTATGTTCAAATGTGTATTTGTTTTTTCGGCTAATGCATGCAATTTGTTTAATGTGTGTTTGTTTGCTTGTTTGTTAAAATGCGTTATTTCAGGTGTGCATTTGTTTGTTTAAATGTGTTTATTCATTCATTCGCTCACGTGCATTTACTCTCTCATTTTTAAATGTGCATTCTTTTGTTCCTTCAAATGTCTGTTATTTCAAATGCATGTCATGTCAAATGTTTGTTTATTTTCAAGGCAAGTTTGTTCAAATATGTGCTTTCTTTCATTTACAGTTTGATTAGTTCCCTCATTCCTTCAAATGTGCCTTATTTCAAGTGTGTTCAGTTGTTTATGTGTGTTCATTCATTCAATTGTGCCTTCATTAATTTAAATCTTCCTTACTTCCTTCTATATTGAATCTAAAGTATATACTTCAATGCCTCAGATTTCACCCTGTGACCCTCCACTGCCATGGCAACAATGCTTTCCACAGCATCTCCCTTTCTGAGCCGATTAAAATAAATACTTTTGGGATGGCAGATTTGCAATTTGTATTTATTTATTTATTTTTTACACATAGTCTAAGCACAAAGCTAAATTTTAAATTTATATTGTGATTCAATGCCATTACAAACAACATGGATTTCTGAGAAAGAGGAATACACTTTTGTGCACACTTAATATCATTCATAGATATTTCTTCCATAGAGGCTATATGAATGCAGCCAGAGTAAAAGGAAAACATTTCATCACATCCCATTATCTGCGTAAGAAGGGACTATGTGGCGATTCAGACATGATAAATTTAAGAGGATGGGACTGTGTTAGTCAATTTTGTTGCATGACTTCCTCTGTTCTCTAAACGTTAGACTGAATCCTCTGATGGCATTAGAGAAGCTCGTACAGTAAGTTCGTAACAAGGCTCAGAGCAACAGTCGGCCTTAATGGGGCGTTTGTGTAAACATGCCGCTAATAAGGCAAATGAAAAATAATTATAACTCCTTTTCTAAGAAACACTTTTCCTAAAAATATCAAACAGTTGGAACGCCTGTGTGGAATCCTCACTGAAGGTCACTTTGGTCCACATGACCTCACCTCTGTTACACTGCTCAGTATTGTCAGGTGTCTCAGAGCAGCCTGAGGCCTGTGGTAGGAGGATGTGGTGATGGACAATGGATTTCACAGCTCCACCCAGAACATTTTCTCAGTTTTTACAGGCAACAGAGTGGAAAGGGCCCGAGAGTGGTGCCATCTCATCTGAGACAGCAGGCTCACCACTTGGACGTACAGCTCCCGGGTCCTCTTCGTCAAGCAAAACAGGAAGCTTTTTGCGACCTGTCACCGAATATCTCACAGTTTCCTTGTTTCATATTTTTTTATTTGTTGTTAAAAGAAACATTTCTCTCACTACCAGGCACCAGCGCATCACATCCACTGGGAGTTCATTCACAGCTTCATTCTGTCCCATTCGTCAGTGGTTTTTTAATCTCTTTTGCTTTTCAGCTCTGGGATCTAGAAACACACAGTCTACAGGATCAGCTTTATTTTATTTATTTATTATTTATTACTCAGTAGAACCAAGCTTTCTAAACTTGGAGAACACTGAAAATTTAGAAATTAAAAATTGCCTCCCTTTAAATAAATGAGTGTGAATTTGATTCGAATTGGCCACAACACACTGGAAGCTCAATTGGAATTTGAATCAGGATGACAGTCAGAGGAATATCTATCTATCTATTTATCTATTTATTTATCTATCTATCTATCTATCTATCTATCTATCTATCTATCTATCTATCTATCTATCTGTCTGTCTGTCTGTCTGTCTGTCTGTCTATCATTCTATTTGTCATTCTTTAATTCTATCACTCTATATATTGCTCTGTCTATCAACTACTGAAATAAGTCACAGTTGTTTACATTTCAGATTCTTTAAAATCTTTTTAATTCTACTTCCTGAATTTTGTTGTCCTGGACAATGTTGTTTGCAATGCCAATTAACATTAAGGAATGTAATTGGAAATTGCAAGCCATTCTCAATTCACTTCTGAATGGCACAGTTGCACACATTTATAAATGCATTTAGACATGAACTAAAACTGCAGAAAGGTTGAGCTTATTACATAATTTAACTCCAAAGACATAATAATATTTATATACAACTTGCCTCAAGAGTATTTCGAGAAAGAACCAGCAAGTATCCCAATGCTAGCAAGTGTCAGACTGAGAAGCGCAGCTGCAGTTAAGGAACAGAGAAGAGGGCCTCTCCTACAGATGCCTGGCAATCCAACAACAAGGCTCTTGCCACTCACATGGGACTATTTGTCATGCGACTGAGAGGCAGAGCATACTTGTGGAAAAACTGTTCCAGCTCATCATCAATTTGAGCAAAATAAACAGTGACAGTCAGGCACATCCAGAAAGTGACTTGAAAAAGTCAGATCTGATTCTGTCAAACCGAAGCCCTTGGTCCCCTGTGTGATTGGCGGAGAAGGGTGGATCTCCTCCATCGCATAAGACAATGATGAATTGCTCTCTCACCTTGAAAGAGTTTTTGGAACATACAAAACAACCGAGTGCAGGAATCCCAGTAGACTGCATGATTATTCTGCTTGACACACCACTCTTACTATGTTTGCCCAATAGTTTAGTGAGGGGGCACCGTTCCAGGAAAACAGGGAGGTAAAGTGAAGTAAAACCTCACTCCTTAACTGAGTGTGGGAGGAAAGGAAATGCTTTAGGAAGTTTGAGGTGGCCTGTACAAGCCTTCAGTAGTGCTATAAAATGTTATGTATGATTGATAGTGAGATTATGGTACACATTCAAAACAGCTAATTCACATAGTTCACACTGGGATCAAGCATCTGGCTATTTCCACTACTCTCCTGTTGTTATATAAAACATTTTTTTTTTTTTTTGCTACTGCCATATCAACCTTCAATGCCTCTGAAAATGAGGTTCTAGAAAGCTCCAATCGTTTTTGATTATTTGAAACATTTTACTGTAAATTGCTGTTTCACGTCGCGAACGGAAGATGCCACCTTTTCCGCCCACACATGCTCCCAAGTAAATGAAAGCAACCTTG